>SPJY01037268.1:2159561-2221509 GCA_005191435.1 Raddia distichophylla | reverse complement strand
GCATTGCATTGCATCGCACTGCACTGCATTGCATTGATGAGCATCTGGATAGTGAGATGAATGGATGATTGGTTACTGAGAGGAATGGCTAATGAGGTTATATGTTTTATATTCTGTCTTTGTTATTATGTACTTGCTGAGTCTTGGACTCATACTTGCTAGTTTTATGTTTTTAGGTGAGCTCGATGGAACATGCCTGGGAAAGGGTGTAGCTGCTCACTTATGCTCGCGGCACTGAGCAATGATCACATTATCATTTACCCTAAATGTTTAAAGGTTGTAATGGCTTATATGATACAATTTGTTATCTTGATATGCTACTATTGTTGGGCTAGTCTCCTTTTGTCGTGTTGAAAACTTTATGGTTTGGTCTATGCCAAGTTTATCTGTCTTGGATGTCCTTATAATTAGAGGAGGTGCTGTCGAAATTTAGAATATTTAGTAGGTTTAGTAGCATCTCAGGCTCCTAGGAAGCCGGGGTGTTACAGTTGGTATCAGAGCCTGGCTTTAGGTCCGTTATGGGTTAATTAATTAAATGTAAGTGATATGTCAACTCAAAACTCTGATAGGTTAAATAATGAAGACCTGACACACTGTTGCACAATAGGTTGGGTACGGGTTTGCATTGCATTCATATTTGTAAAGTGGATGCTATTTATGATATATGTTCTGATGGTTAAGATTTTCGATTTATTGTATGGTTGTTGCCAGGCATGAAGCTTTGTTTTAATCGACGTGGCCATGACATGATATTAATGTATCATGTGCTTGTAAATCTAGTTGTGCTAAGGTTTTGTTGGGTGCTTCCGAATCCTGCATGTACTTGTGTATATGGTTTTGTCGATGCTTTATCTGGGCTTCCAAACCCCGTGCTATTGATTTGCAGGCCTGTTGTGGATGCCCTTGTAGTAAGTACCTACTTGTATGGTTGCCTTAGACGAGTGAGTTCATCACTTTGGTGATGTTTTGATTGTTTAATGGTTGTTAGGCTTTATTTCTGAGCTTAAAATAGCGATAAAGTTTAAGACATCCAAAGGTAGAGCGGAGATGTTCTAGTTTTCAGGGGTATGTTAGTTGTTGAGGTTGTTTCCTTTAGCAACGCCCCTGTTATTTAATCGTTTGTGAAGCCGTTCATGTCTTCTTCGAAAGTGATAAGAAGTTATGGACTGGGTCCATAGGGGTTAGTTCGACCTATATGCAGATAGTTGTGGAGCCCTTGTAAAATTTAAGCGTCTTGGGACTTGCTCTCCTCTACGGTGGAAGGATGTTTCAATCGAGCTTCTTATCTGGTACCTTTGGATCTCATCAGGCGTATTGGGCCGATGCGTCTAGCAGCTGTGAGGATCCCTTCTATAGTCTAGGAGACATGAAGCTTGTAGGATTGTGCCCTAGTCGAAAGTGGAGGTTGGGTCTTGAGATCGAGTTCTTTTGTTTTTTTTACTTTGATCCTGTTGGGTCTACGCCAGTCAGACTTGATTCTCATATCTTCATAGTTTTCTCATGTCTGATGCCTTAGACATCTATCGGTGTAAGGGCTGAAATTTTAAGCTTTATTTCTAAGTGTGTGACTTGTGTGTTGTTGCACGTTGAGTTGTTCCCCTTAGTGCGAGAGAATTGAGTATAAGTCCCTTCTAATGTGTTAAGGTTCCATTCGAGCTGTAGGAGGAGCGTGTGTTGAATTTATTGTTGTTTGACCTAGCTTTCGTTGTATGTTCTAGTATATTCAAAGGCAGTGATTGGACATTAACGACTCGAGTAGTGGGTTCGTCGTGTGTTTGTTTTGGTATCTGTACCGAGGCGGTGTACAAGTTTAGTGTTAATTTTATAAGCTGGGTTTGGCTAGTTATTCATTGGTGCCCTTGACTCCTACCTTGATTCTATAGTGATATGATGAGACTTTTATGTGTTACCCTCTTTGAGTTAGATGTATTGGATTGTTTATGTGGGGGCCGACCTCGAACTTTCGTTCGTGCTCATGTAACTCTTCCGTGGCTCTTAATGGTATGAATGAAACTTCTTAGAACCTGTTTAAGCCATGTACCGAGTGCATAGTATGAGTAACGTATGGCCTGATCAACCATGTCGCTTACTGGTACTATCCACTTCGGTTACTGTGGAATTTTGGACTTGAGAGAATTGTTGCTAGGTGTGGACTAGGTGATTAGCAAGGAATAGAAATTGTTTGAGTGTTGATGGCTTGTGTCCATCATATTCTTCGGTGTTGCCCTAGGGTGTCGTTGTATTATGGCTCTATATGGCTTGACCATGTAATGTTTGGAGTGCGTGCTAGTGTTGGTGTGCTTCGAAGTGATTGTTTTCCTTATGTGCATGGACATGATCTATTGAGTTTTTTATGGCATTGGTGGTCATCTTGCGATTACCTTGGACTTATGATGCAGTGATTTTATGGTTTTGTTTAGATGTTATAAGATTGAATCATAAATCGGTTGCTATTGCATGTTTTACCTTGGGAGTGTGTTCTATTCATGTTTGTGTAACTTGGTGCCAAGGGAAAGTTAAGACATAGAGGCTTGGAGTATGTTGGGTCGTAGTTAGTTATGGTATGAGATGTGTAGCCAAGTTTAATGGCTATGTTAGTTCGTGAGCTGACTATGGTTTACACCCCAAGTTAAAGTAAGGATGGTTCCAAGAGCAAGGCCAATCTATGTGGCGAATTGGCATTGAAGAGAGACGAAGCTGAGATGCATTAGTTTATTTTTTTTTTCTTTTTCTTTTCTTGGTGACGAACTAGGAGAGTAATCTGCTGATAGACCTTGTGTCTATGAGTTAAGTTTTAGGTGTTTCTTGTTTCCTTGTTAAGCAAGTGTTTAGAGAATCGGGGCATTAGGTTTTGCTGAAACCTTTGACTCCGAGCAAGACCTCACCCTTGAGGTGGTGATTGGATATAGTTTGAGTGATATCATGGCATGTGTATGCCATTATGCCTTGGAAGAGTTTTAAGTAATTGTTGCGTGATTTATTCTCGAGGGGCTTAATCTAGGATAGCTTGTCTTTTTGGAGAACTTATGTCCCTTTCACATAAAAGAAACATGAGAGTTGGTGGTTGTGTGTTGATTATCATATAACCATGTGATTGTTGTTATATGGGATAGAGATGACGAGAGGTCGTGGCCATTGTAGGGCACTAGGTTGTGGTGCTGTCCATAGTCTAAGGAGAAGTTTGAGCGGTTATAGAACCAATGGCCAAGGTCATGGGCAAGTACAAAGCTATGTATGGGAAAAGAGAGTAATGATGTCTGGACCGCTCAACAAGTAATAGAGGTTAGTGTTGTAATTATTCTTGAGGTCCAGACCGAGGTCATAGGATAAAGACATGGTGTGGTTGGTATGGGTAGGCAAGGGGATAAAGAGCTTTTGTGAGTGGTTTCAATGTTTCCTACTGTCATGCCAAAACCTATACCTATTATCAACCATGCTCTTGATGTGAGTTTCATGAATGGTGGTGGGTATGTGTCGGTTTGTAATTTTTGCAAGTTTGAAAGGTTGTTGTTGGTTATTAAAGGCCTATAAATGATAATTGTTGTTAGGTGAGCTATAGGCCTTGGGAATGATTAGAAGTGTTGTACTGAGTTAGGCTAGGGAAGAAAGAAACTTAGTTGTACCATATCTTGTAATTGGGTAAAGGGTTGTTACCCTATGTTTTTCTCTCGGAGGTGGCTTTAGTATCTTGTTAAACTAAATCCACTCTATTTACCTTGGATGTGAACTTTTGGGCTCAATTGAAATATATTCAGTCTTTGAGCTCTGCGATCTTATTACCTCTAGGATCGGTGTGCGAGATGATGTGATGATATCGGAGTGATGCGTGAGATAATGCTTTCGAGTGGTTGGCAGGGTATGGAAGGACGATTAGTGTTGTTAATGATGAGAGAACTGATACATCATTTGCATTCCTGTGCATTAGACCGGGTCGTCGTGAGGGGCATAAGGCTAGTTGGTAAGCCTCGGGCGAGGCCAGCAAGGTTGACATATGCCCAGACCCGAGAGCTCTGAGTGAAATCTAGCAGAGTTAGGGTCTCCACAACGGTGGGACCTTTGTAGTGCCTCCATGGGAGTGGAGTGGCCCCGTACGAAAAGGACGTAGGTCGAGTGGGCCACTGTTGATTGGACACTCTGTTGTATCAGTATATGCAATAGATAAGATATAAGTTGCATTGTTGAGAAGCTATGTGGAGTTATGGCATGAGCCATGGGCTTGTGTGTCCTAAGATCTAGATGCACGCTGGGCGCCTGAGGTGGTTATGAAAAGATGGAATGATAAGTAGTGTTGTACCCTGAATTGGCCCTTTCTTAGTCTTATTTGGATTCTATCGGATTATGCTTGGGTTTTGTGTGTTGCTTTTGAATGATAGTTAGGAGGGCCTTTTATGCCGAGTTTGCTTGTAACGATGGTTATCTTGCACCTTTTGAGGTTTTCCAAGGCCAGCGGTTAAAAACCCTCTACTAGAACAAACTAGGAGACAAAGGGGTTCTAGGTCTGGGTTGGACTCGAATACCCGATAGGTAGCCTTCTTAGCAATGGAGACTCCTTGAAATTTGCTGGCCGCTCAAGTAGGCCGAAGAGGTATGGTAATGTATAGGAGGGAAATTCTTGAGTTTCAGATGAGTGTTAAGGGTGTGGCCTACCAAAGACGTTACTTTGATACCCAACAGAAGTAAATGCCAAGGTATAGGATTTATCCTAGCCGTGGCACATATTGAATCTCTCACCTTCGAGTCTCAACATATTTGGATTCTAGGAGAATCAGATCGTGTCAAGGCATTAGGCCTTGAACTATCTCAGGGTCCAATAGACACTTCAGACAGGACGAGGGGCAGCTTGAGGGCTAGAGTCGAGTATGCTCAAGTAGAATCCAAAGTTCGTTTTGGGTAAGAAATGGTTGTAATTTCCCAAGTGCAGAATTCGGGGACGAATTCTTTTGAGGGGGGAAGAATGTAATATTTGTAAAAAATAAAAATAAAAATAAAATAAAATAAGGTGGGCTGACCTGGGCCAAGCAGCCTAGCCCACCACGTGATCTTTTAAGGTGGAGGCACGGCTGGGCATTTGGGGATCAATCCCCTAATTGGCATCGTGCTTGTCTCTCTCTCCCGTTCCCTTCCTCAAGCACGCCTCCTCTGCTGCTGCTCGCCGCCACCCATGTGCTCGTCGCCGATCGCCGTCGGGGCGCCGCCAGCCTTCGAGTCGCCTCGTCTCTCCTCCCTGTGTCCCTCTCCTTGTCCCTTGGTGCGCTGCCCCACCCTAGCCGAAGGAAGGCAAGGGGGATGAGGACGGGTTGAGGTGAGAGGGGAGAAGGGAGGGGCCAGCTATGTGGAAGAAGAGGAAGAGGAGAAGGGAGGGGGTGGCCGGGCTAGCACGAAGAGGAGGAAGAAGAAAGACAAAGGGAGCTAGGGTTTCTTGTGCCAAGATTTTGGGGTAAACATTCCTTAAGCTTTATTGCTATGTTTTTTTGTGGTTCCTAGTGTTGCTTAGGCCCTGATCTATGAGAGCTAGCTATGGATTTGTGGGTGTATTAGATGTGTTCCTTGGAGGAACCGTCCAGCGAGCTTTGAGATGGTTTTGAGCCTAATTTGTTGGGATTTGTAGCTCGGTCCTATGACCAATATTGTGGGCAATGTTCTTAGCTTTCCGTAGAGTCCAAGAACATGAATTTTGGCTAAACGGTTTGGGAATTATGGCCAAAACAGCGCTGCTGTCCGGTGTTGGCCATGTCGTGCTTTTGGGGTTTCCTAAGCCTAGTATGCTAGGTTTTATCTCTACCGTTTAAGGGCCAATGGATAGTTCTATCTATCGCTCGAGTATGTGAGGCGGTGATTGACTGTTGTATGTGTATAACTATTGTAGGTGGAGTTGCTTCAGGGTTCGTACGCTCGTGGTTGTGAGGCCGTACATGCTTGCATTCGAGTCTCGGCCTTGGCACCGCTGTCACATTTCATGAGGACTTTATCTTGGGGCCTGATCACACTCTTGGATTTATTCCAAAAAATGCACCCTTGTGTGCCTAGTGGTATTATGTGTGCCCGCATACCGAAAGCTCTTGAGCTTCTATTTTGATTTTGTATTTGCAGTAGTCACGCACGCTTGCATGTTGTGTGGTGTGTGATAGTGTGAGTTGTATGGGTCTGTGATTTACTTCCTTTAAAATATAGAGGAAATTACATATTCTACCGTGGAAGTTGTTACCAAATCTCATTTAACTCCTCAAATTGAAAATTTTAGACCCCTCGAACTTGTTGCCATTTGCACACCCAGCCAAGAACCATCCGATCATCCATTTTTTTGCTGCTGCAGCAAATTAGATGGATAGCAGGGTATCCAGCATGGAAATGGCGGAAAGTTTCCCGCGAAGCCATGGAGAAAGGATGGAAATGCCCATGGTCAACCTTAAAAATGACATAGGTCTCCCCTTTTTCTCTTGCCCTCTTCTCTGGCTCTTCTCATTGTGGATCATCCTCATTGTGGAAGAATCAAGTTGCAGCGACAACAATCGAAGGAGGAGGATGACGGGCCTACGTCTGATAGATTGTCCATTTTTCGATGGTACCATTTTGGAGTGTTGACCGAACACAGTTGAGAACCCTCGGGAGAATTTTTTTTTTCAAGTGTAGCGACAATAATGAGGTGAGTTTCAGATTTGGGTTTTGGTTTTTGGTTTTTGGATTTGATTTTAATTTTTATTTTGTAATGATGATTGGTCATGCTAGTTTTAATTTCAGGCCATAGGAAGATGAGTACCATAGGCACTTAGAAGAGCAGTAGCACAATGGGTCAACGACCATGAGCAGAAGGTTTGGCACATCCATGGGAGAGCTGGAGCATTTGAGGCAAGCCGAACAAAAACGAAGCAACAATAGGAATACTGAGAGAAAAATATCCTTCATACTTTAATGGGTAAATATCACTGTTGCCATTATAACTCGCCCCCTGACCGCGCTTGACATTTCGAAAAGGCCTCACTCAGCGTTACCATTTCAGTCGTTCGTCCCTCTCATACGTGCCATTATTAGGACTTACGGGGGCAATACGGACGCGAATACTAGGGAAATACTGGCTGACAGGTGGGTCCCACCTGTCATACACTCTACCCTTCTTCCTCCTCAATCCTCCTCCTCGTCTCTCTTTGAGCCCGCCGCTCCTCTGAACTCGCCGGCGCCCTCCTCCCCCACGAGCTCGGCCCTGGCGCCACCTCCTCCCCCACTACTCGCCGGCGCGGATCTCCTCCCCCATGAGCTCGCCGGCGCGGAGCTCCTCGTGGGGCTCCTCCCCCACGAGCTCGCCGGCGCGGAGCTCCTCCCCCACGAGCTCACCGGCGCCGCAGCTCCTCCCCCACGAGATTGCCGGCGCAGCCTCCTCCCCCACGTTCTCGACCCGGGCACCGCCGCCCTGCTCGTCCCACGCCGCTGCCGCGTGTGGTCCCGCTGTGCTCGGCGCCGCCCTGCTCGGCCCCGGCGGGGAGGACGCCACCGGAAGGAGCTCGCCGTCGGGGAGGTCGCCGCCGGAGGAGCTCGCTGCCTTGGCCCGTGGAGAGAGAGAGAGAGAGAGAGAGAGAGAGAGACAGAGACAGAGACAGAGGGGGGGAGGAAGAAGAAGCTGGGAGTGTATGACAGGTGGGACCCACATGTCAGCCCGTATTTCCCCAGTATTCGCGTCCGTATTGCCCCCGTAAGTCCTGATAATGGCACGTATGAGAGGGACGAACGGCTGAAATGGTAACGCTGAGTGGGGCCTTTTCGAAATGTCAAGCGTGGTCAGGGGACGAGTTATAATGGCAACAGTGATATTTACCCTACTTTAATCAGTTGTGTTTGAGTTGCTTGTAGTCATTGCATTACTAGCCATCAGCTCGTTTAGGCTTGATACGACACAAATTTGAGAGGAATAAGAATTATGGAATGATGCACTGTTTTCACAATCAGGATTGAGAATTTGTGCATGTTGAAGTGAGAACAGATGGCTCTGAGTGCTTTGATCACCGCTAACTATTAATTGCCAATGCAATTTATTTATAAACTCATAAAAATATGATATTATGCAAGTGTTTATTTATTTATAAATTTATACAATTATGATATTATAGAAGTGTATATTTATTTATAAAGCTACAAAAATATGATACTAATAAATGGTTTTCAATATATATATATAGAGAGAGATTTGCTATTTGTTTATAAAGCTACAAAAAACCAGCCTTCTAAATAGTAGTGGAGCGTAAAAAAAAAGCTGATTTTCAAAATTAGAAAACAAATAGCAAACAAATTCGAAAAAAATACAAAACTTGGTTGGTGGCTACGTTTTAATAAGATGAACAAGATCAACGGTTTGGATCGATCACTAAAGTTCTCGAATTTCAAAAACCCGTCGAGTTCATATAGGGATCCGTGAACTTGAGTTCACATGTAACACCCTGGTTCCTCGAGAACCCAGAATGCTACTAACTCCCCAAAATCTATAAAATTTCGACGGCATCTTCTTTGTTTGAATGAGCATCCACGACAGACAATTTATAACAAGAGAGTATATAACCATTTCCAATCAACCTCTAGCCATAAAAGGAAATACAGAATAAACTGTAACTTTCAATTATGCACATGACTCAACTATTTATCTAAAACTCATATGAAACCAATGTACTAAGTAACGTGAGAGGTAGTGAGTGCTCAAGTCCAGATTCTATTTTTCCATCCCCATGCATGATTGACATCACTTGTACGTAAAAACCAAATAAAGCAAGAGTGAGTATTTAAGAATACTCAGCAAAGTATATGTATAAACAACTAGGGAATACAAATACGAGAATCAGAATATCGCTTCCATAAGTTCATTCTCTTCACACTAGAAACAAAAACAATCGTCAATCCAAACACTCCAACCAAGCCACTTCTCATTCATTCGATGCAATGCAATGCACATGCGTATGTCTCCTTCAGAGCACTCCGGACTAGCCACTTTTGACTTTCTCACCGACCAAAACGGACTAGTCAAAAGTGACTTTCTCACCGACCCAACTCATATGCAGTATGATGCAATAATGCAATGGCTCCTTTGTCATACCACTCTCACACATCTCCGACATATAGCAATAAATATCACAATCACTCAAGTTTGGATCACATAGCTAATAGAAACACTCACAAGCCAATCACATCAATACGCTATAAGTTTAACATATACTTGCCTTTAGCCATGAGAATTGAGATGCGTAGATGACATCGATCCCGCACCAACACCTACATCACAAAATAATGATTCTCAATACATCGGTGCTTACGACGGCAACACATATAAACTACCCCGTACCGACAATCCCTCTCCTCCAAACTAACGCTTCTAGGATCACCACAACCCTGAAAATTAGAAAAGTAAAGATCTGGACAGCAGCACTAAAATTGACTTATCTCCTAAACCGTTTGTCCGATTTCTGCGTTCTTGTACTCGAAATGAAGCCAAGACATAGGTGCACATTTTCCGTAATACGGCCATAATCAGAATCAAGCCATAAATAAGTCAAAACGTCGCCTGAACCTGCTGCACGTACCACCAATCTACTAAACTTCATCTCTAAACTCTAACCTCGACTAATCTACGAAAATTACCTACCAAATACAGGGAAAAACCAGCGAGGACGCATCTAATTCTACCTTTCATGGAAAAATCAATATAAACCAACCCTAGTTCCTCCCCCATCTCTACCCATCGAAGCCATGCTACCCATGTCTCATCTCTCCCTCCTCTGCCCTTCGATCTAACCCCTCTCTCCTTCACTCTCCTTCAATCCATCCCACAGCCCCATACCCTCTATCGCAACAAGGCACCGGGGATTTACCTCGATAGCCGACAGTACTATGGCGATGGCGACGTGAACGACGGATTAACGGCGGCACGGCGCTGGATGGCGGCGGCGCGATGCTGGGCGGCGGTGGCATGGCGCCGGGGACGATGTTGGCGGTGCGGCCACGGGGCGGCGCAGCCCCTGGACGGCGGCGGGGATGACGACGGTGCGGAGGCGCGGGCACAGGGCGGCGACGAGGCGACGGCGCGGGGGCGGCGCGATGGCGGCGGCTCGGCGGCGGCAGGGAGAGAGGATGGGGCCGGCGGCTAGGTCTCCCTTGGAGGAAACCGTCGGTGCCCTCCCACCCCTGCCTCTTAAGTCCCTTAGATGGGCTGGGCCAGGCCCAAGGCCCACGAGCTATTACAACGCCTCTCCGTCGTTGGGTCATGCCACATTGATAATGTGAGTTCGCATTTTCACCAACAACTTTGTAGAGAGCAGTTTTCACACCATTGCATGTTTCTATATGCATCTTTTTTGTCACACTGATAATGTGAGTTCGCGTTTTCACCAACAACTTTGTAGAGAGCATCTCGAGATGATTGTTTGATCAGTCTAGCTTTTTGCAAAATACCCCCTAAAACTTTTTTAAAAAATAATCGAACCCTCTTCTTTTTCTCTCTCGAGCCATGGCAAAGCCAAGCCATGCCGAGGGAACCGCCGTCGCCACCGCAGCGCCGCACCGTCGTTGGGCCACGCCACATTGTCTGGAGAGGCACCGCACCGGCGCCATGACCCATCCTACTCCTATGGTCACACACCACAGGGGAAGGAGGTCATCGGCGTCGGAGGTCAGCCCGCCGAAGTGGGCCTAGGTGGGGGAGAGAGAGGAAGAGAGTGGAAGAAGAAAACGGGTCCAATTACTTTTGGAATGGAAGTTGAAGGGCAAATCTACGAGAGAAAACATATGTGTGGAAACATGCAGCAGTGAAATGAATAGCCGAACTTTATACACCTTAGCCACACCTTAAAATTTGTTCGATCTTTGTGCAAAGTGTGCACGCAAAAAAAAAAGAGTCTTGGCGATTTTACCCGTCCTTGATAATACACAGAAACGGTTCATCTGGATCCATGTCTATTCCTCTAGCCAAGCAAACACGCAAAAGGAATCATCCGAAGGACAGACAGGTTGAGAGACGAGAGAGGCGCTCAACCTAGCAGGGCATCAGCTTCTTGGCGGGGGAGTAGAGTGATACGGCTCCGAGCTTCTGGTGGGAGTACTTCCTGTACACCACCTTCTGCTTGCTCTCCGGCGCCGCCGAGTGGAGGTACATCAGACGCCTCACGCACTCGCTGCAATTCCAAACAGCAAAGGATTAATATTATTCAGGCTCATGAACAAAAGGTCGGAAATGAGGCTACGTATGCAGTAAAATGAACAGTGTAACGAAAGGAAAACTTGTAGTGAAGTAAAGTGGAAATGGGGAGCGTGTATAATTGGAATTTGGATCACAAAGTTCTATTTCTAGCTTTTGGAGAAGAAAAAGATCCAATTAAATTGATCACCTAAACTGATCACTTATACATGTAAACTGCTAGGTAACTCAAAGTGCCAGTACTTGTGTAAAAGTTGGTATTCATTCAAAGAAGGATTTTTAAGTATGTATCATTCAGTAAGAAGCATTAAACCGGTGACAATATATTTTGGAGAACAAAAGATCTGATTTTTAAGTTTGATGTCAATAATCAGATTTTCATGCAAAATTTGATGCCAATATATTCACACCAAATTTTAGAAAGCAGCACTATCCATTTTCAGAGTTCTTCATAGCTAATTAAATTAAGCTACCGGGGAAGGCCATATAGCAATCAGATCAATGGAATGACATTTAGCTCAATGCACCGGTCCTTGTTTAAAAAAATCGGTCTGCGCAAAAAAAAGAGTTTTTTAGCGTGCATCATTTAGTAAGAAGCTATTGTCTGGTGACAGTAGCATGGGAGAATCATGATTCAAAACATCGTTTGAGTTTGAAGTCAACTATCAGGTTTCACTATCAAGTTTTGCTACTAATTATAGTCAGGGAGAAGACATACAGCAACTGGGACTCGGTCAAGCCGGTGTGGTACTCCAGAACATCGCTCCACAGCGGGTTCATGTCGAGGGTGCATCGAGCAGCGTACACAGCGGCAGCTGCAGTCACCGATGGGGAGTAGACGAGCATGGAGTACTGAACCAGCGCAAGCTCCGCGTAGAAGAACGTCATGTGCTCGAGCTGCATTGAAATACAGAAGGAATTGCGCATTACATATTGGACATCATACTGCGTTGGATGAAGAACAAAGAAACAAAAAATCGAGTTGTGTTGTATTGTACCGCCTTGTCACCCATTGCAGCTTTCAGGTACCGAACAATGAACATGTACATCGTCGGGACTGTCAGGTTCCACTGCAGCTTGTTCAGTATTGCCTTCTCCTTGCTCAGAACCTGCTCTCTGCTGAAGGAGTTGTCTGAAATGCACAAGAAGTCCTGGACCTGCAGAGAGGGTCAGTTCATCTGTGAGCTGAAAGAATAGAACGTTTGACAGCCATCGCGCGCGCACACACCAGTGCATCACCAATGTGGAAGTAGAAACCTACCAGTGGAGCCCAAATCTCCTCATACTTAGATGCTACCAGCATGGCGCATATGCCGACGAGCTGCAGCTCCTTCCTGGGCACACTCTCCAAGGATAGGTACTGGTCGATAATGTGGACGGTGAGGAAGAGGGTCTCCGGCATAAGCATGAACTTGTGGTGCACTTCGATGAGCCAATCAATCAGGATTGCCCTCATTCTTTCGTTGATCTCGGTCTGGATGCTCATGTATGTGCAGAGAGGCCGGCAGGAGCCCTGGGCAAGCAGCAATGCAGCAGAGTAAATGAATGTAACAATTTCACGCACCAGAAAGAAAATGTGAAATGAGAAGACGGTGGAACTGAAAAAACAAGCGCACCTCAGTTATCTTGTAGAACATGTAGATGTCTTCCACATAATCAACCACAGCCAACTCGTTGTGAGCATCAGACGCATCAATGTCGTACCTCGGCGCCTTCTTCGGGCCGGAGACCACCCCATCAGAAGCCTGCATTTCGGAGCAAAGATTCAGCAAACGATTCTTTAGGATCAAAAATTCTTGTTGAGCTTTAATATGGTTAGACTTCAGATCACCGTACCCTGCTGCAGTTGGTGAGAATGGAGGTGAGCGTCTGGATTGGCACCCTCCGGGAGGCGGCGGCTCTCTGGCCTTGCCTCTTCTTCTCGCCCTCGGAGTCTGAGCTTATCACGATGACCTCGGGCTTCGCTCTGGTGTTCTCCTTGTGCGGCGGCTTGAGCGCCTTCACGCACTTGTTGGCTGCCGCCACGACCGCCTTCTGGCGATTCACGACGGCTTGGGCGGCGCGGCCATTTATGAGGTTGCTGACGTCGCCGAGGGCTCGACGGGTTCCTGCTGGTTGCGGAGCAGCGTTCGTGGCCCTTGGCCTCCTCACAAGCTTGCCAGCATCTGCTCAAGTTGGAGCATCACAAGAGGAACTCAGAAAGTGCATCGCATGATCACATCACACGTAGCAAGTAGAAACAATGCAAAGGGGGTGATCTGGAACTCTGGATCTTAGAGGATATAATGGTTCTGCCAATAAACGATTCGGGGGGCCTAGGAACACGTTAGCCCATAGCAAGGATCCCCAATGAACACAATTGACGGGCCGAGAAACGCATTCCGACAGGTGAAATCTCATGACCGCGTGGATCAACCGAAATTTTGGGATGCGCAACAACCAAATCGCCAAAAGGTGCTCCCTTTTTTGCAGAAAAGGAAAGAAAAGCCCCTGATAAACCCTTGATTTCGCACGGGCAAGTGCCGATCGCACCAGAAACCAGAGGTCAGAGCGGCGATGCGATCGTAAACAGTCTACCCGCAAGAACAGCTCGAAAACCCATACAAGAAAACCCCACTGGACCAACAATCCATCCAAGAAACCTATGAACGCAATAATCCAAGAACCGCACCCGCTACGTTCCCTCCGCCGGCCGCCGCCGCCGCCGACAATGCAAGAACAAGACGCAACAGGCCAAGAAACGCGGCGTCGAGGAGATGCCTCACCGGCCTTGTGTTCTTGAGCAAGAACAGCGCCGGCGCCGGCCGATGGCCGCCTCGAAGCCATCCTCCTCTGCCTCCTCTCTGCTCTCGCTCGCGAGGACGGTTTCGTACGATAGGAGAAGGGAGCAATGGAGGAAGGAGGAACGCCGAGTCGCCGACGCGGCGGAGGGGGAGGTTCTTGTAGGCGTTGGGGAGTTGGGGTTCCCGTCCGGGGAAATCTTGAGGTCGCGTCACCAACGGTCAAATTTTAATTAATTTCCATTTGATGGTGCGATGGCGCCCGGGTCGCTGATCTGACGGTCAGGATTCGCTGCTCCGATTTTTGTAGCCGTTGAACCGTGGCTGCTCAGACATGGAAGGTGCTAGCTGTGGCAATTTGGGCACGTAAGGAAAATACTCGTTTTTTTTTCTTCTTGCCTCTCTTGCACGAGGTGAATGATTCAAGGTGTTTTTTTTCAAAAGAAAATATAGGAATTTAATCTGAATGGAAATTTCATACTCCCTCTATTTTTTAATGTTTGAAGTCTTTGACTTTTGAGCACGTGTTTGATCATTCGTCTTATTTAAAAATTTAGTGCAAACATGTAAAAAAACTAATGCTTTATGTACATTCATAGGTGAAACAAATCATAACAACATAAATGATATTTACTAAAAATTTTTAATTAGACTAATGGTTAAAGTTGTGTAAAAAAGTCAAAAGCGTCAAAAAAAGAAGAGAGTACTATAAAAGTATTTTATTTGTCAGATTGTCTCAGGAAATTTTTTATGTGATAAAAAATCATTTTCAAGTTTCAGTGGATTTCTAACATGAGCTATATACTCCGTTAGTATTTTTTTATATGATTGTATGATAAGTGTTAGGATCAAACACGTCCGATTCTAAAAAATCAAGACTTTTTTTTCGAAACATGAGCAAATTATTTTTAAACATGAATGATACATCGATGGTTGGAGTGGTGACGAAATATTGTGGAACTTTAGCAAACTGCAGATGAAATATTGTAAAAGAACTAATCAACTATGGTAAAAAAAAACTAATGAAACATAATCGAAAAAATATTTCACGAGAACAAAAACCATATTTTACAAGGACAAAAACAATGTTTCTCTAGACAAAAACAAGGGTGTGCGTTCCTACATTCCTTCGCCCTTGGGATGGCTGTGCAGTGTTGTATTAGGCCCTATGCTATGTTGTAATACTTTGATTCCTGGCATGTGTGCCGATGGTTGTGTAATGTATTGGATTGAGTCTCCTTTTATGTAATAATTGTACAATGGCAATGTATCATTTTTGTAAAACTGTGTATACTAGCCATAATCCTTGGGACTAGTACGGTTTACGCGGCTGGGGTCCGATCTGTTAAATCGGGTCCCCACAATATGTTCCTTCTAAGGCCGATCTGTGCAAACATCGACGTTGTCTCGGAGAGGAATGACCAATGCCTTGGTGGAGCATCCTTATCATCGCCGACTGGAGGCACCATCGAGGTAAGTTGACCTGCCTCCTTCATATCCTACAGGTGTGCACATTTTGTATCGTTTCATAAACATGGGCACAAGAAATGACCATGTGCAAATGGTTAAGCACTCGTACATTACATCGATCATGACAATAAGGATGAATATTTCCCTCGTTGTTGTCACAATTTACCTATCTTTATTGAGGGGCAATGTACAACCTCGTGCTCCTCAAAGGAAAATTCGATACTCTAGCCATATGTAGGTGATCAATACCCTAATGAACCCTAGACAGTGCAGAAATATGTATAGAATGACCCATGAATGCTTCCATATGCTACATAAAAAATTAAAAGTCGGCTATGATCTAAAGGAAGGGAGGTTAGCTCTATAGAGGGGTTGACCATGTTTCTTTGGATGTTGGCTGGGCTTGCAGGAAATTGCTAGGGAGAGAATAGGTTCGGGTTATTATGTTCAACAATTAGTGTTTGGTTTAGATATGTTCTACAGAAAATATACAACTTAGGCGTTGATATCAGCAAACCTGTTGATCCACAATTCAGTGAGTCACACCCTGTTTTCTCAATGCCTCGTATTTCTCCATGGTTTGATCAATGTGTTGGCGCAATTGATGGAACTCACATCGAGATGCAAATAGATCCTTGGATCGAACCTTCCATTCATTAGTCGGCACATGTATCATATTATGAATTTCCTTGTTGTCGTTGACTTCGATGGCAAGTTCACATTTGCTTCTGCCAAATCTAGTAGCCCCCACGATGCTATGGCGTTGCGAGAACCCCTAGTTGAATTTGGAGATGTTTTCCCAGTGCCACTTGTAGGTACAGTTATCCTGCATACGGTCCTACCTTATGTATATATAACATCCATTACAATTTATTTTTCTTTTTTGCACTTACAAGAAAGTACTGTCTTGTCGACTTTACAAATGCAAATGAGCTATATTTCATAGCTCCCTATTGGTATTGTAGGTATCACATGCAAAGTTTTCATGGCAAACCACAACCTGATAGCATGCAAGAAATATTTTATTTTTGTCATAGTCAGTTGATAAGTGTTGTTGAGCGACCTTTCGTGATACTCAAGAACAAATGGCGCATGCTAATGTTCATTCAAAATTTGAAGCTGAAAAACCATCGGGTTGTTGTGCCATCAATGACACTTTATAATTTTTTTCTTCAAAACTCACCAATGAATATTTCACACCATTTTTATGATGCGGGTACAATATACTTGGCGGGCAACCGATAAAATTCGAGCAAAAGCCTATACTAGATGACCATAGTGGGATAGGGCATACCAGGACTTGATTGCTACAGGAATATGGACCACTGCATGAGGCTCCTAAAGAAAATATACTCCTGTAGAAGAGTATTTGTGTAATGTGAAACTATTTGTACTGTGTAAGCTGCTAGCAGTTGAACCTACTGTGTGCAAGCTGTTTGTGTAAGTTGTTCTTGTGAATCATGTTGCCTTTTGCTTTAGACATTGTTGTACCTTTATCATATGGTGTAACATTTACTTCAGACATTCTACTTCAGCATGTGCTTACTTCAGGCATTCTACTTCGAATGCAAAGATGGGGCATATCCATAGCTTAATATTTACTTAACCAGTGGTGTAACATTTACTACTACACCTATATTAATTAATTTATCCTTTAACCAGTGTAACATACAACAGTAATCATAAATCATGATGTTAACCAATGAACATATCACGCCATGATTATAGGTTATAGGTATGCAAGAAGACAATGTACATGTCACAACACCAATGAACATATCACAACATGGTTATATGTTATAGGTATGCAAGAAGGCAATGAACATATCGCAACACCGATGAACATATCATAACACATGAATGCTACATACGGGAGGCAAACGTACAAAATGATCCGGACCAATGAGCATATCACAACACCAATAATCATACGAAAACCTGCCATAGGAATATCCATCACATGAACATAAATATACAAACATGCCTGGGCTAATATTGCCCTCGAATTGAAGAAGGTCAAGGTACAACACATTTCAAATGAGCACATTTCAAATAATGAAATGGGAGTTCTTCAAAACAAACGAATAGTGATGACAGGAAAACAAGTGGACATGGGAGGAAACAAATATCTACAAAACGAAACACTCAACGGTGATATGTAACTACGACATGAAGAAAATGATCCCTCCACACACGCTCCACTGGTCATCTACTTTTGAAATCATCCCTCCACGCACGTGTAATGAACTTTGCCTTCAGCTCGAGGGTTGGCATTAGTGAGTGTGCCGCACGACGTAGGGGGTTCATGAAGACAGAGCTCGCTTGATAGAAAAACTCCGAATCCACTGGGATGCCTTGGTCCTTGAGCTCATTCATCAGAGCGCTGAATTGAAACCTATTGTTCACTCCAGGATTAGATGGTGCAGACTGCTCATAACACTTCTTATGCATGACAAAATATGTTGACCACAACTCCTGAGAATCTTGGCTGCTTGATCTTGTCTTCCACTTCTTCAAGTTTACACTTGATGGTTCTGCATCGTTCCGTCGCTTATTACGGCTCGGCCCCACTTGGGTATCGTCGTCTCCGTCGCTGTCACTTGGCAAGTGTTGCACAGGTGTGCTGCCCATACTCCCATGTAAGTTCACCGGGATATGCGGTGCGAAGATTTGATCCATCAGGAAGATTTGATCCCTCAGCCCCTCATGCGGCAAGCCAGTGTACCTCCACTTCTCAAGCTTGGGAAATTTCTGGAAAATCATCAGAACACGTTCGTGTTAAACAACAAGTAATGAGATCATCATGAATACTAGTAGAGAGGCTTACATCAATTGAGATGTCCACCACTCATCGGAAGCGATGATCGCTCCGGTATTGGAAACTTGAATCCCGGTCTTTTGCTTGGCCTTGTTCCAAATGGTCCAATCATTCTTCATGTTGTGCCATTTGTTTTGGAGTTGCCTACGATCGAGCGTCACTCCGCAACGGTCTTGCAGCTTTTGCGTGACGTAGTTCCATCCGGCGTCGTCCATCGATTTGGTAGGCCGATGACCGGCCGTGACTGCTTGAGTGCACACCTTGAGGAACTCGAGGACATGTTGGGTTGTCCATTGATGATGCAAGTTGTTCCCATCGTCCACCATATCCAACTCGCGCTGCACGAACAAATAGCTTGCAAACCATTCCCAAATCTATTATTTGCCCTGAAGTTCATTGCAAATCTATTATTTGCCCTAACCAACTTTCTTCTCTATGTTTTGCCCCAAAGTTGATGGGGTTATCTATAATTTGCCCTTTTTCAAATTTTTGGCACAAATATGAGCAAATTTAGACGTAGAAAGACCATCTTACCCTTCTCTTATTTCACTTGTATTCAGCCCTATTATTTTCCTCTGTTTGTGCCCTGTTACCAGGTGTTTCTGGATATGAGCATAACGTAAATATGATGTCTGAAGTTGATTTCAATAATCCAATTGATCTAGGGGCCAGAACTGTGGCAGGACATTTCCTTTCAACCGTAATAACTTCGTATAGCAATGGTGATGAATATGCCATGATGCAATAAATAAATGATTTGCGATTTTAAAATTATGCAGTTTAAGGAATTATTAACGTGCCAAATTAGTTTTAAAAATTTGGGATGTTACATATGCGGTGCAAAGATTTGATCCATCAGCCCCTCATGCGGCAAGCCAGTGTACCTCCACTTCTCAAGCTTGGGAAATTTCTGGAAAATCATCAGAACACGTTCGTGTTAAACAACAAGTAATGAGATCATCATGAATACTAGTAGAGAGGCTTACATCAATTGAGATGTCCACCACTCATCGGAAGCGATGATCGCTCCGGTATTGGAAACTTGAATCCCGGTCTTTTGCTTGGCCTTGTTCCAAATGGTCCAATCATTCTTCATGTTGTGCCATTTGTTTTGGAGTTGCCTACGATCGAGCGTCACTCCGCAACGGTCTTGCAGCTTTTGTGTGACGTAGTTCCATCCGGCGTCGTCCATCGATTGGGTAGGCCGATTACCAGCCGTGACTGCTTGAGCGCACACCTTGAGTAACTCGAGGACCTGTTGGGTTGTCCATCGATGATGCAAGTCGTTCCCATTGTCCGCCATATCCAACTCGCGCTGCACGAACAAACAGCTTGCAAACCATTCCCAAATCGAAGATCCCCAAATGTGTACTCCATGGCCAAGGATATGGGTGATTACCAAGCGCTTTGAACTTCAGGTTTGATTATTTGTTGGTAAAGATGCCGCAGCGGTTGGCGTTGCGGGCAGTAAATTTTGTATGTGGAGGATGGCCTAGGAAGCTCTCCTAGGAAGATTTGAGCAACGATGACGAAAGCTGCAAGGAAGGTGGACGGGTAACCATGGGAGAGCCGACCAGGACGTGTCGATGCCGCCCTCGCGGTGACCACCGACAGTTGCATCGACGACGTTGATTCAGACGGAGGGTCACCTCTAGGCCGCTGGAGGCGACGCTGGAGCTTGGATTGTAGTCGCAAACCGTGGGAGAGGTGGGCGTCCCATCGCTGCCACCGAGAGGAAGGGTGGCCAAATTTGAGGCCTGCAAGGGAAGGACGGCCTCTGGTGGTTCCTTCCTCACGCATTTGGGGAGGGGGAGACCGAAGCTGTTTGAGGGAAGATATTCTTTCGAGGACAGACATAACGAGCCCTATTCGGCGATTCCTCACGGGCGAGATCTGTAAAACAAACGATGGGGGTCGTCACGGTAGAAGACGGAAGGAAATCACAACCCAAACCGAACTGCCAACCGAAGAGAGCCAGAGAGCGTCGTCGTCAACGAATACCGAGGAGGGAATCGTCGCTGGAACATCAGCGTCGCTGAGGTAGCGGTCGCCTTCCTTGGTTGAGCCTAGCCGAGTTGAGGCGCGTGGCGGTGCTGCCGGCACGGACAGGGCAGAGCCTGGAGCTCACTATAGTTCGCTGTTGCGCCGTAAGCCGTCGCAACCACCAGGCTTTCCGCCGCCCTCCTCCTTTCTCCACCTCCCTCTCCCTGCCAAATCCTGCCTCCGGCTAGATCTGGCCGCTGCCCCTCGTTGCCGACGCCACCTTCTCGCAGGGCGGCCGAGCCACCGTCGCCTTCTCCCACTGGCATGCCGCCCTCCTCGCCGGGCACCGCCGCGCTGTCTCTCCTCACCGGACACCCCCGCGCCGTCTCTTTCTGCCGCCGGATGCCACCGGTACCGGGGCGCCGTCCGCCACCAGAGCCCATGAGGGGGTGTACCCGGAGGTACCCTACCCGATTGCCATCCCTACCGCCGGCCGCCCCCACGGCTACCTCGCTGCCCCTCGTCGCCGGCGCCACCTTCTCGAAGGGCGGCCGAGCCACCGTCGCCCTCTCCCACTGGCGTGCCGCCCTCCTCGCCGGCCACCGCCGCGCTGTCTCTCCTCACCGGACACCCCCGCGCCGTCTCAATCTGCTGCCGGCTGCCGTCGGTACCAGGGCACCGTCTGCCACCAGAGCCCTTCTTCCCCGCCGCCCGTCTCTCTCTCCCTTCCCCTTGGAGCCCCCTCAGCCGCTGCCCTGCTTCCCTTCTCCACCCGCTCCCGGCTCCCCCTCTCCTCGTCGGCCGCCACGCCACCGGAGCGCCACCCGCTGCTGAAGCCCTCCCCTCCTGCCGTCTCCCTCTCTCTCCCGCCGTCCCCCTCCCCTCACTCTCTCCGTCTTTGGCCTCTCTCCCACCCTGTTTCCCTCTCTCTCCAACTCTCTCTTTCTAGGTTTCAAAAAAACTCCTCTCTTTCTACATACACACAGGAGGAATTTGTTCTGGGCTGCACCAGTCAGGAGCTACAGTACCTCGTGCTACAGTGCTCTTTTCCTTTTCCTGAAATTTTCCGATGAATACCCCTTTGTTAATTCGCTACGAATTCATGGGAACGCCAAACCAAGCGATACTAATTTCTATAAATCCATAAAAATTCCTTTTCGAGTAAAAATAGCATTTTCATGATTTTGCACATATTTTCATATATGTTAGTTAGTACGTAATGTTTTTTATTTGCTAGATTGGGACGATTATACAGTTGGAGGCTGAGAATCAAGTCGAGTGCCACCAAGACGTTAGGCAAGCCAAGTCTTTCCGTAGCCTCGATATTATTAGCATAATTGCTACGTTAGATAGCCATATAATAATTTACTACCTCCGTTTTTTCTATTTGATGGCTTTGATTTTTTGACACAACTTTGACCATTCGTCTTATTAAAAAATTTAGTGCAAACATGAAAAAAAAATTCATCTTTGAAGTACTTTTATTGGTAAAACAAATCACAACAAAATAATTGATATTTACATAATTTTTTTGAATAAGACGAATGGTAAAGACGGGACGAAAAGTCAAAGGCGTCAAACAAAAAAGAACGGAGGGAGTAATTTAGAGGACCCATTTGCATGTTACTCATCGGTAGTCGCAACCAGTAACCACTGCCTAGCATTCACCTTTAGGATTACTACCTTGTATACCCAAAAATGCTTTACGTTTAGTTGGGAGGTAACGCCGAATAGTTACACTCGCACCATGTATTATCTGGAATGGTAAGTTGGATTGTATTGAGTTATGGTGGATTTATTCGCTTTAATTAAAATTTGATTATCTAATAATCGGGATTGGGAGCGGACTGATGGTATGGTGGATGCCGTTGTGCACAATAGTTCGGGTTGTGTTGGTTGCCACTCTGAAAATAAGGATCGAACCCTTTGACTACTTAACCAAGTATTTACCGTGTGACTACAAGCACGTCATGGTCTGTGCCTAGCCTTGTAGAAGAACCCTACTTCTGCTCGCTGTAATGGTCACTACTGTGGATCGGGGCTTCCAAAGCGGCCCATCACAAGCGGTTCGCTTTAACCCGCTTGCGACCCGATCGCCACAAGCGGTTCGTGGCCAACGGGTGGGAGGGTGGCGGGAAAGGGCATATGCAAGCGGTTCGTGATAGAAACTGCTTGCAGAGATATCACACTATAAGCGGTTCGTATCACCAACCGCTTAGAGTCCTCTGTAAGCGGTTCGTGATAAGAACTGCTTACAGTGTGCTATCTGTGCAAGCGGTTTGTATCATGAACCGCTTGCATATACTTTTTCCTTCCCGCTCAGTGCATTTAACCTCTTCTTCCTCCCCGAGCAGAGCTCGCGCAGTAGCACTAACGGGCCGAGCTGTTCATGCAGGGGAGGTGCTGCCAAAATTTTTAATTGAGGAATAGCTCCAAATTAAGGTTTCCAAGGTAAGTAAACATAGTCTCAACATCATTTTCATGTAGACATTGCTTATCTTTTTGCATTGGATGTGGAGAAATATTAAATAATAGTTCGGGTTGTGTTGGTTGCCACTCTGAAAATAAGGATCGAACCCTTTTACTACTTCACCAAGTATTTACCGTGTGACTGCAAACACGTCATGGGCTGTGCCTAGCCTTGTAGAAGAACCCTACTTCTGCTCATTGTAATGGTGTTCGTAAGTAACCACCAGGCGGTGATGCGCTCGGACATGGGCGTATCAGCATAGGACACTTCATGACAGGGTGGCTCGGTCTAGGGTAGATTGTGGCAATACCAAGGTTACTCTTCTTATGTGTTTTGTTATCATAATCCGCGACGGGAGAGAATTATATCTTGTGGGTAAAGTGCACAACCTGTATAGAATAAAACTATTCGAATGGTCATGTCCATGGTTAAGGACAGACAAGGGGTTTCACAATGTAGCGTCACATTGATTTAATTGGCTCGGGTAAAGATTTTTTGGCTGTGTGCGTTCATAACTGTTTTGGTGGTTAAGCATTGAGCACCTATAATTTTGAGCATGTAGCATGAGCATGAAATTAACAATTCTATGCAGGAGAACCGAGCAAGGTAAAGTTGAGATTGAGATTGTTACCTTCAATTCAACTATTTACGAGTTTATGTTACTGTCGACGCCTCGAACCTGGTGGCCCTGAGGGTCAGACTACATAGTTTTGTAGAGGTGGTGAACAAACCGACTGGACGATGCTACGCAATTCTGCCTCTAACAGGATGTTTGTAGAGGGAGGAGGAGGTAGAGGAGGCACCAAGGGAAAAACAGGAGACACCGGGATTTAGATTGGTCCAGACCCCTTTGGAGAGGTAATAACTGCCCTATTCTAGTGGATCCATGCTTGCTTGTTGTGATTAAGGCTTACAAGAGCAAGCTAGGGAGAGCTCTAGCCCCTTCACTACGGAGTGAGTGGTGCATGCTTGAGCTCTGGTGCCTTCTAAGTGTGCTATCTCCTTCCGGATGTGTTTATCTAGGTCTTTCCTCGCTGGTGCTCAAGAGGGATTTTCATAGTTCTCTTAGGGATGAATCCGAGGCTCTACTGTTGCTGCGTCTGTAGGCCCAGCTCGTCGTTGCGTTTGCGGTTTGCACATAATCTTGACCAAGGTGCATCACCGCACAGAGCAGATATTCGTCATCCCAAGCCCATTGTTGTGGCTGCAACATTGCGTCTGCCACTGTTCTGTCACTATGATGTCACTGCTGTTCACAAATTGCAGCTCCCGATGATGGTAGGTCATTCCAATTGTCAGAAGGGTTCTGTCGGTAACGCAACTTCGCTAGGGGAGCCACGCCTAGGACTCTAGGGACTGACACTTGTCCACCTTGATGGCACAAGCCAAGCAAGGCTCGAGCAACCCCTTGCTCTGGGAGCCTGTGTAAGCAAGCCCTTGCTCGGGCAACTCTTGCGAGCCGATTAGTCTATCCAACGAGCCGAAATTGGATGGTCAACTGTACAAGTGGCTCACAAGCAGGTTTATGAAAAGAAATAAAATTTATGAGGGTGTGACTAAAATAAAAGTTCTTGCAAGTGGGTATATGAAAATCCCATATATTGCAAATGATTTTTGCAATTTTTCCTTATTTTAATCTATCGTGAGAATTATCTTCTGTATCCAAAGCTTTCTCACTCCACGTTTATCTAAGCGTGTGTCCCAAATTTTTTCAAAATAGGTGAAGATACTTAAAGCCATGGTGCATATGATTTCCCAATTAATTTTCGGCAAACCAAACTATTAGAAAGAAAAATCAGAGCCCCCTAGAGACAGTGCAGGTCAACATGGCGGCCACGACCACCTGGAAAATATTTCCTTCATGAACTAGTGGCAATATGCGGTAGCAATTCCATGGTAAGCATATTGGACCAACCCTCTCGATCAATATGTTTTCAAGCTCGCTTGATGATGTAGGACCCCTCACAAATTAGAGGAACTAGCATTAACCACTTCCAAATTTCAGTCCCTTTAAGCGTAGGAGTAGGACATTTCACTCCATGTACCATTGACACGTGTCATTCACCCACATTACCCACACATATGAAATCACTAGTTGCATTTGCGCGCCCATGGCGCGCACGAGCGCGGCAAACGCGGCAGCGCGCCTGCGAAAAACGTGCATGTGCGCGCGCGGAGAGAACGCGCGGCGCGTGAGCAAAAAACTGCTCAACGCGCGCGGAGCCCGCGGGACGCGCCCGTCAACGCGCGGGCGGGAAAAGAAGCGTGGCCAAGCGAGCGGGCGAGTGCGGGGGAAAAAACACGGCGAGAGGAGCGAGCGGGCGTGCGCGGGAAAAAGCGAGCCACATGGCAGCGCAAAGGCGATGCGAGCGGCGAGCGACGTGGCCAGCCTAGCGAGCAGCGCGCGAGGAGTGAGTGCCGGGCGAGCAGCGCGCGAGGAGCAAGCCAGTGGCGAGGTGGAGGGAGTAACTCGGCTTTGTACTATTTATAGATGTGAGTGGAAACATATACCATGATGCATCAGTGCAACACCAGTACAAACTAGGGATAAAAACGGGTCGAGTACCGTCGGATATGAGTCAACCTATATCCGTATATGTATTTTCTATCTAATACGGATTCAGAGACAGATAGTGTCGGATATGGATTCATATACGAATTTTTAGTCAGATACGGTTTTGGATCCGACACCAATCAAATACGAATACAAAATCGGGTTTTACCATCATAGCTCAATATGAAAAAAAAACAACATAACTTATCCTCATAGTTGTCCATCCATAAAAACAACATATAACACAAAATTAATGTATAATTTGAAATACATACAATATAGATGGGTGGGCTTGCGTGCAGTAGCATACCCGTTACCCACACACAAAAACATCTACGTCAGGCAACACATTAGCACTAGTTCATGTTTTGAATCATCGTGAAACGGTCAGGCTAAATCCAACCTCTTTCTATATGCAGATAATATCATAGATAATATTAAGATAGCAAGCCATGAATACGTGAATACGGATAATATCTATCGGGTACCCATATCCGTTGGATATCCCAACCCGTATTCGTATCCGTATCCGTATCCGTTCAATGATTCGGATAGAAAAATGGATTCCAGACCGATAAAAGTTGGATACGGATCTGAATCCGAACAGGTCCGACACATTTTTCAACCGGTGCAAACGTCCGAAAATGTTCGATCTCCCATAGGTCACAGGCGCCCGAAGCAGACTAGGAGACCCCGACGCGGCCGCAGGGCTCTCGGCGCCGTCGCCGTCGCCATCAGCGCCCTGCACAGCAGCTGCCTGAGGCCTCTCCTCTTCCGCCACGGTGGCCTCGCCGTGGCCCTGCCGGCGGCGGCGAATGCAGGGCACGCCACCGCGCGCGTTCTGCATTTACCCGCAGCCGCAGGGCCCACCGCGGCAGCGGCGGCGGTGCCACGCAGCGGCGAGAGCGACCTCGCGCGCCTGGGCGGCGGCGCGCCGCCGTCTCGGCGCACCTTTTCCAGTGCCGCGGCGAACGGGTCGAACCCCGTGTGCCTTCTCGTGAGCGCGAACGGGCTCCGCGAGCTGGCCGGCGCCGCCGTCGGGGACGTCGCCGCCGAGGCGCCGGCGGACGCGGCTGGCCGCTGCAATCGCGGGGGAAGCTTCAGCGGGAGCAGCACGCCGCCGCGGAACAGCTCGTCGGCGAAGGCCGACACATCGCTGGAGCACGCGCGCGGCGCGGCCATGCCCCTGTCGTCGCCGCCGCCGCCGCCAAGGTTCACGTCCACCGCGGCGAACTCGAAGCCGCCGTCACCGCCGCCATCCTGAACCGGCGCTCCCCGGTGCTTCTTGTAGCCGGAGGCGCTGTAGAGCAGGTAGAGCGGCGCGCTGTGCGAGAGCGACATGAGCGAAGCGGCGAGCTCTTCCATTTCCGCGACAGCAAAGGTGGCGGCCACTGCAGCGAGCGAGAAAGCGAAGAGAGTAGCTTGGGTGCAGTGGAATTATGAAGCTGATCAGCTGGGGCTTGTGTGTATATATAGGAACAGTGAATCAGTGATGTAGTGGGGGCTTGGAGATGGAGGGAAGAGGGCCTCGTTTCCTGGCCAAAAAATGAGATTTTTGACCGGAATTGTTTAATAGACGCGCCAAAATGATTGCAATTTGCAAACCATAGCTAGTGAACGCAACGCAACGCACTGCACTTCGTGTGGACTACTCAACTTGTTGCTCGGGCAAGCCTGAATTTTTGCCAATCCTGTGCTGGCTGTGAAGAGTACGTGTTCATCTTGTAAATTTCCGGCCAGAATAAAATGGCCATTCAATCCATCATGCATTATCCACACGATGACGACGGCACATAGCGTTATGTTAATCAGCAGTCGCACGATTGCGAGGCTCTCACGCGAGACTGGGGGTTTTCAGCCTTGCAGAGGATGGAAGCATCTGTCTGCAGCCCAAGAAATGCTGCCCAAAATCCGGAAAGGGTGACGATTTCTAATGGGGGATTGGGGTCTGCGGCAGCCAATGCTTATTTGCTTTTCTTTCTTTCGCCTTGAAACCGTCTGATGTTTCTTTAACAGCCTTTTATGCTAACAAAGAGAATGGTTTGGCAGACGCGCAGCATGTCGCCTCGTTTCTTTAAGCGAGGGCACATAGGGATCATCACGCATCAGGCTGCCGGACAAGGTTAGAGCATCTTGGATGGTTTCATCTCAACTTGTTAGGATATGCCCCTATTTCATATTTTGTCCTTTGCTTGTCTATAAGTAGACACCCTATGTGCTCCGTAAAACTGAACCGAGATTTCTCTGTAGTTTTTTCATCACCACTTTGGAATGGTTTTTCCACGTTAAATCCCCTGTCCCTGTCTACTTTTTCCTACAAGTGGTATTAGAACCATCTGATCCCAAATCCAATTGTCCTGCTTCTCCAGTTCCAAAAAAACCCTAGCTTTCACAAAAGGGTTCTCCAACAGCTCGTATCCAGCCACCGCCGTCACCCTGTGCAGCTGCAGTCGCCGCCGCTGTCCCTTGACGACCTAATCTGGGGCCCGCCCGTCGTGCCTATCCCCATAATAATGGAACAACGACAACTAAGATGTTTGTGTGACACCTAGGTTTTAGAGAGATGCGCCAATCAAATCAATAGTCTCAGCCGGTTAAGTTATTAGTTACTGGATCGCAAGTTGTTAGTAATTTTCCAACCAAACCAATACTCCCCTTAGAGCGACGTCCCTAAGTTGCACCTTCAGCTGGAGCAGTAAAGCACGGTTTTATCCACAAAAGAGATTGACAAAATGGAACTTGATCTCGTTAATTATCAATTTACACCTTCCATGCTCCTTAAAACCTATGGAGAATTAGGCATAGACATAAACTCAAATGCATCCACCTACTCCTTCCCTCACAAACTATGCTTCGCAAGGTGTTTTTACGAATGGTTTCGCGTTGTAGAGGTTGCCAACGATGGGCAATCCATATCCGGCTAAGGTGATGCGGAGGCAGCATTGCGTGTCTAACCCTGTGGAGGCGCGATGCAGGTGGAGGCTAGCGCCGGTTTGGTCAAGGATGGCGGTCCTCAGTGGTGAGTCACTGGTTGCTCCGCCTAAAGCTCGGCGGAGTTGGGACTCAGGTTTCTCGATTGCTAGTAGTTGTACGGTTCATTCTATTGTGGTGTTGAAGGGGTGCTTGCTCATCGTGTAAGCGAGGTGGTCGGGCTTTGGCCTTGGTGGCAACAGTTGCACTGTAGTTATATCACGGTGCTCTACACCGGATTTTTTCTCTTTCTCTTTTTATTTTCTATGAGGTTCTTATTCCACTGTACAAACATACAGTTCTCCCTCCTAATACAGACAACCAATGTGTCTGAACATTTGGAGGAATAAAAAAAATGCACCCACCTCAACCGTGATCTTTCTAAAGCCAGTATCATGCGCCACATTTTAGCCCTTGCAACAGTTACAAACACTCAAATCACTTTTATTAATGTTTGACCGATGTTGGAGCAGGATCAAGCTAGCCAACCTTTACGAGCTAGCTCACAAGCTCTCCACGAGGCATGCCGAGTCTCCTCCCTAGTCTTGGTTTGTGGGCAGTTTGGTTGTCTGGATTTTAGCCGGCCAGGTCCAATTTATGCAGGCATGAACCCCTATCACTCCTACTGGTGGAGAGCCCAATTATGCCTTTTTAAGGAAGGCATATGATGCTAGCTCAGAAAAGTGGAAGCGGTCTAATAACCGTCTTTCGCTGATCATTATGGAGAGCTCAATTTCAGAAGGAACAAGGGGAGCAATCCCTAGTTCCAATAATGCAAAACAATACTTAGCACAAATTGAACAAAATTTTTAAAACTCATCTAAGTTCTATATCGGTACCCTTAACCACTAAGTACAAAGGATCTGATAGTATTAGAGAGCACAAAAGTAAAATCAAGCCGAAGAAGAATTTTAAGTACTCTTTTAAGGATAATAATAAGGTCTCAAATCAGTCATCAGCACCAAACAGTGGGGGTCCCACTTCTGTATATATATATAAAAAAGGGGCATTTCCCAAAAGACTGTTTTGACTATTTTAAGTTGCTCACTAAGAAGGGTAATAGCCTAATTTTGTTTTACCTATGGGTCGCTTTTAGTGTTTTTCCCTTAATATTTAATAAATTGATTATGGTGTTTTTGTGCACGTTGCCAATTCACATAGATATTCCTTACTGTCACAACACTAAGGAAGGGGAAGAGAAGCACTAAAAGTCGCTAATGACAAGGAATCTAAAGTTGTAGCTATTGAAACATTATTATTAAGTTTAAGCATCAATTTTGTAATTTAGTTATAAAATAATGTCACTTATGTTCCTATCGTGAGACATGTTTTGTTGGATTAATGATGCTTTTGACCTTCCGACAATACTTGCTTTATAAGTTTTCCCTAAATAAGTTTGCTGAGAATATCTATGGCGTATAAGAGAAGTTATAATGAAACTTTATCGAAATTGTGTTATTATTGTTTAAACCACATTTCGAAGGGGAGATTGAATGTCTCATTAAGAAATAGATAACATATGTTTTAATTTTCCCTGTCCATAACATTAAGTATTAATCCATAAATTAAGATATTAGAACTAAGACAATTAGTTGCCACTTCATGGACTATCCCAATATGTCTTAAGGGTATCATTTTTCTATTGTCCAAATCATGAAATTAAGTTTTATTGTTATATTCTTAGGATGATAAAAACAGTGGGAACTCAGAGCCCCCAAATAGTACCAAATGAAGCTATGAGAATATCACAAAGAGACAGAAGATCTACCACCTTGAATGATCATCATCGCGCCTTCTCGCCGGTGAGCCTTGACCATCGCTCGCCGTTGCGCCTCCTTGCTATCATTGCCTCTGGCAGCCATGCCCGCTCGTCGCCTCGTGCGGCGCAGCGGAGCGGTTCGATGGGGCTGCACTTAGCACAAAGGTGCGCTGTGTGCGAGCGCCGGTAAATTAAAACCATATAATGATATAAAATCTATGAGCTTTAATGGCATATGAGACTTAGTAGGAAATTTCCTGATGGGTCTACATAAATCTAGTGATTCCAAAGGGAACATCGAAAAGTTCAATGCAAGGCTTGTAGAGAAAATCTTCTCCCTAAGAACTAGAGTTGACTATAATAGTATTCTTTCGTCTGTCTCATCTAAGTATTCACTGATGATTGTCATGGTGCTCATAGCTCACTATGATTAGAGCTTAAATAGATGGACATTAAGATTGCATTTCTAAATGTGTTTTTGTGTTTGATTAAGTTATGAGAAGTGGACAAGTGCATTTATGTTAAGGGATTAAGTTCATTATTCTGGTGCTTTATTATGTTGACATAAATTAGCTAGCAGTGATAAGTATATGCTGCATTAGAACAAAATTTTCTTTTCTTCTAACGTTAATAAGAAAGATCCTGGTGAAATATATTTTATTTTGGAAATTGAGAATCACTGGGATCGGTCCAAAGGCACATTATATGAAAATGGCCTACATAGACAAAGTACTTAAAAGATATAATATGAGGGCCTTGTTTTGCCTGCTCCTATCATGAAGGGCAAGGGACATTATAATGTCCAAGGACTCATTATAAAGTTGATTACTCATGCTTCTGCTATCGAAAGCATTACGTACACTTATTTGTACATGCCCTAATCTAACTTGTGTGACTAGGATATTAGGCAAATATGAGTCAAATTCAGTATGGACCGCTGGAAAGCCATTAAGAAAGTCTTGCATTATTTTGCAGGGCATTGAGAATTACATGATCAAATATAAGAAATTTAATTTTATTAATTATATTGCAAGGTGTGTGGATATTAAGAATTCCACGTATATATCTTCACCCTTGCAATAGGAGCTAATTCGTGGAAAAGCTCAAAATAGAGATTTACTGCATTTTTACAATGCAAACTTAGTTGTGGCATGTTATAAGGCTATTGAGCAGGCCGTATGGCTTAAATAATTTAATCTCAGTACTCAGAGTGGTAGACAGTATATTTAGACCACTCAAGTTGTATTGCATTAATTAACTTGCAATTTTATACGAGTAATAACAAGTCAAGTGCTACTGCCATGCACATTGACATTAAGTATTATGTTGTAAAAACTAAGATCTAGGATCAAATTATTTTATCGAGCATAAATAAGCACTAAGTTATTGCTCGTGGATCCAATTACCAAAGGCTTAGCATCCTATTCTAATGTGGTTATATTGCGCGCATAGGGTGCATTGCTTGTGATTCTGGATATAAGGGCCAACAAAGAAAACCACTCCCATAAGAACTACTGTATATTGATCGAGATGGAATTAGTCTACTATGGGTACAGAAGTTTCAATGACCGTTTAATGGATTTTGTGACGCTACCCTGGTATTCTGGTTTTATCAAGAGAGGGCTTATGAATGCTAGTCTTTCGATTAAGTGGGAGAATGTTATAGTTAATCTCGGACTAATCAGTCCGCATGGTCATTAATGGGCTTTTTAGCCCAATCCTTAAGAGGAGTCCTGATCGGGGACGCCAGAACTCTATCTCTAACTGGTTTTGGCCCCCTGGGGCACGACACATTATATAAAGGGAGGCAAGGGCGTGACTTGATGACATCAAAGAAAATCCTAAGCTAATCATGACCCTAATCACGTCATTAGCCCTAAGCCTCTCTACAACCCCAACCCGATCTCGTGGGATCGTGCCGGAGCCTTCGGGAAGGCCGTCTACCACAATCTACTGCTGGTCAGGTGGCGCATCGAGGATCTGAAAGATACACACTACTTCCGTACGTCTCTCGGCGTCATCTACAACTAATCGTCACCAATGCTACTAATGGTATTCCATAATCAAGGTTCGTACTAATGTGTTCTGCTGTTGTTTGTGTTCATACGATTGGGCAAGCTAAGTAATTAAGTTTCAATTAAGTTCTAACAGATGAGACCACGGGCAAGATGGAGCCTGGCTCGGGCCATCCTTTTCATCTAATGGTCTGTGTATCCAGCAACCAATCAACCAAATGCTGGGCTAATGGAGCCAGGCTCAGACCATCCGTCTCATCCAATCACACTTCCGCAGATCTGCACCATCGGAACAAAACCGATATCCAATGGCTCATTAGCCGCATACATCCGTCAATTTCACGGACGATTGATATATCAACAATTTTGAGTCGTCGAAATAGGGGGTGGAAAAGGTAGTAATATAAACAAAAGAAGAGCTCAAATGGATCTTTATGGTAATAAAAGGTGAAGTGCATCATTTTTAACTTTGTTCAAAGACATACAAGAGAAACAGATGATGCTAAAAGAAAAGATTCGTTCACAATTGCTCATTTATTTTTACTATGATTTCGTTTTGCATATAATATACTTTAAGTATGAGTTGGAATTTTTTGATTTTTTACAAATTTTTTGAATAAGACGAGCCGGTCAAACTTAGTGTCAAAAAAGTCAAACGACCTATAATTTGGGACGGAGGGAGTAGCTCACAAGCTCTCCACGAGGCATGCCGACGAGTCTCCTCCCTAGTCCCTGCTAGCTAGGTTGGTTGACCGAGTTGAGCAAGCTTGGTTTGTGGGCAGTTTGGTTGTCTGGATTTTAGCCGGCCAGGTCCAATTTATGCAGGCTCCAAGTGTTTTGTTCGCTGGATTCAGTGTTGTAGCTAGAGTGAGAGGACACAAAGCTTGTTTGTTTCGGCGTTCTCCAGCGTCGCGTCGCGTTTTCGGCCGAGCGCGCGTACGCGTTTTGAACCGCGGCTGGGCGGACGCGACGCGACGCAACGCGACGCGACGCGGAAACAAACGAAATCACAATTAGCCTGGCTTGCTGTATGCATAATGCAACCATGGGTGTAAAAAAAATGTGGACGCAATGGACACACGGTCAATGTGGCGGCCTTGACGTCAGCTCGCCAGCTTTGTGGTCTAAGGAGGGGAAGGAGACGACGGATCCTACAGGGGAGGGTCACGGCGGCGGCGGAACGGATCAGGAGGGTCACGTCGGCGGCGACGATGGCGATCGAGGAAATGAGAGGCGGCGGCGATAATCGTGTCATCGATGTATTCGAGGGTGGATGATGTTATAGTTAATCTCGGACTAATCAGCCGTACGGTCATTAATGGGATTTTTAGCCCAATTCTTAAGAGGAGTCCTGATCGGGGACGCCAGAACTCTATCTCTAACTGGTTTCAGCCCCCTGGGGCAATACACAGTATATAAAGGGAGGCAAGGGTGTGACTTGATGACATCTAAGAAAATCCTAAGGTAATCATGACCCTAATTGCGTCATTAGCCCTAAGCCTCTCTACAACCTAACCTGATCTCGTGGGATCGTGTCGGAGCCTTCGGGAAGGCCGTCTACTACAATCTACTGCTGGTCAGGTGCCGCATCGAGGATCTGAAGGGTACACACTACTTCCGTACATCTCCCGACGTCATCTACGGCTAATCGTCACCAATACTAATGGTATTCCCTAATCAAGGTTAGTACTAATGTGTTCCGCTGTTGTTTGTGTTCATGCGATTGGGCAAGCTAAGTAATTAAGTTTCAATTAAGTTCTAACATTTCTGGTTGATCCCACTCTCCCTTAAGCAAGAAAGAGGAGTGATAAAAAACCGAGTGCCATTCATTTGGTGCAGAAGTGAGAACTAGAGCGAGAGATCTTGAAACTTTCCCCTATCACAAATTCCCATTTCTTCCACTACTGAACACTGAATGACTGAATCCACGAGTCGCGACCCCAGTGAGGTACAGATGGTTTTAGTAGGGCTTTCTCAGCAACAAAAGTAAGATGAAACCTCTTCGTTCGTATGTCAACGCTCCAAAAAGTTACGTAATTTGCTCACTCAGGGCGAGTCTTATCCGGTGCCGCTTCTAGTAGGCTTTTTTGTTCTACACATGCCTACGTTACTCACTGGGTCTTGTCTAAGAAAGAGTTTCTTTGGCGTTTGATCTTATTATTTTTTTCATAAGAATTCTAATGGAATAGGGGAATAGTTGCTCGGTGATCGGATTAACAGACTGATTAAAACCCTAACAACGCTTAGCCACGGGTTAGCTCGACAAAATTAATCTAATGTATCTAATTAAGATTACTTGTTTCGGTTAATTATGATTAAAAAATAATTGTGCCAGCATTAGGTGATTGTTAAATAGCCGAAACCTAACCGTTTTAATTAAGCTTAAGCCGGCATTTAGATAATTCGGATTATGGTTAATTTATGATTAGCCAAATAATGTGTTTTGGTTAATTAAGCTAATTAAATCCTAATAAGTTTTGGTTTAAACCTAATTGCTTCCGTTGAGATTGGAATAAGGAAAAATTAGCATCAGTACTAATGAATTCTATATTTAAACCCCTAACTTGCTCACTATTGATTTCGTTGGGGTCGGAGTAGTATTTTTTTGGTCTCAGTTAGCAATAAGAAGGAGGTGAGCTGTTGGGTTCTGCTCGCTGCTTCGGGTCCTTGAGCCGTCGATGCCGCGCGCATCACACCGGTGAGCCGCCGTGCCGCTTGCCGTTGCGCCTTCTCCGTGCGCCGTTGCCTCCGGCAGCTATGCCCGCCCGTCGCCTCGTGCGGCGCTGCGGAGCGACTCGACAGGGCCGCGCGCCGCACCAAGGCGCTGCGCGCGAGCGCCGACGAACGGCTCCGCCGCACCGCGCCGGTGGCGCTGCCGCCCTCCGCCTCATGCATGGCGTCCCCGCCGCTGTTGCCAGCGGCGAACTCGTCGCTATGCTGCGCCTCTCACCCTCTCGGCGCCGCCGTTCTCAGCCTCTCACTTGTGCACGTGTGGGGAGAAGGGGAAGAAATGAGAATTAGGGCCTGCTTGGATAACCGGTTTTCGGCCCGAAAACCGCCTGTATTCGGCCCTGATTGTTTTTTCACCGGATCTATAAAAGAGCTGCTTGGATGGACCAGTATTTGATTGCCATTACACCCGGATTGGCCCAATACACCCGAAAAAAAAATCCGCGTTCTTGGGTTGAGAAAAAAAAACGATAAACATCGGGACCTCGCTCCCGAGTCCTCGTTCACGGGCTCCCGAGTCCTCGCGCCCGCGCTTCTCGAGAAGAGGAGGGGAAGGGGCAGCCGTCTTCTGCGCGGAGGAGGAGGAGGAGGGAGGATGCTGGGGTTCAGGCCGCAGATGCCGTGGTCGGCGGCTCCGGCGGAGCCGCTGTGCGATGCGGCGGCGGCCGTGGTGGCGGCGCGCCCGGGGATGGAGACGCCGCTAACGGCGGTGGCGAAGGCATTCGAGGAGCTGGCGCGCGGGATAGAGGCCGACGGCAGGGAGCTCCGCCTCGCGCCCTTCGGCAACACCTGCGCCATCGACTCCGTGCTCTTCAGCTGCCTAGGCATCGCCTTCAAGTTCGTCGAGATCGAGTATGTCACCAAGGTGAGAACTGAGAACCCCCCCTCCCCACCCGTCCGCTGATCTGGCCCGTGCCTGCTCTTGCCAAATCGCGAAATTTCCCCCCTTGCCGCTCGCATCAATCCTTGCCGTTCGTTGTTTCTTTGGCACGAACACACTCAACACAGAATTTACATCTGCCAAGCAAGGAAATTACATCTCCCAAGCTGGAAATTTTTTTTCCGGTTGTTTCTTGTGCCCAAGAATTTACACTTGTATTTGTTTACAAGTGTAAAAAAATTCCAAGTTGCCAAGCAGGGCCTTAAGGTTTTTTCTTCTCGCCCGCACTTTGACCTGGGGGGTAGCATCTCAAATCCGATGGCCCACAGAGTGCCACGTCGTCCCCTCAGCTGAGCACCGTCGCGGGCCATTACTATGCTGATTTCTGCCAGGCCGCGCGCACGCCAGTCCTCTTGGCCGAACCGTTTTGGGTCAATTTAGAGGAATTAAATCCGATTTAATTAGTTTTACTATTTACAGAGCAATTTTAATTGATCTTTTGGATATTACTGGTTATTTAAAATATTATTTGCACTAATTTTGTACACTGTTTGGCACAATAATTGTTTAATCAGTTTTCCAGTGCAGTTAAAATTATGTTGAGTTTTATTTGCACTGTTTAATCAATAATTGCCGAAAATTTTGCAATACTAAAGTTTTCAATGCTCAATTATATTATGTCTCATAAATGTGCGCTGTTTTATATGATGTATGTGTTAATTTCAGTGCCATAAATATTATGCTTAAAATTTTATTTGTACTGTTTTTTGGAACAATATTTAATATTTGCGGGGTGAGTACGCGAATACTCAACAAGCTATCGTCCTTAAAATGTAATGCAGGAACAATAGGATAGGGTGATTATTTTTTCCCAGCATAAATTCCTAAATTATCTGTTTTCAAAATTTGAAACAAAGCAATTCATAAATTAGCTAACCCATGAGACTCCTCTAATCCAGATTATATTTCAAGCCACGAGCTTCACCGCTCGGAATGCCTAGAACTACAACGAGTTTCACCACTCGGGTATCATAAGACAACACCAATTTCTGAACATCCTTTTTAGCTAAAAACACAATGGGACTACCATTGTGAGATCCTCCTTGCTGTTCGTAACCGTGAGCACGGCTGTCATGACAGTTTAACTAAACTCTGCAAAGTGTGTACACTTTACCCCTGGAACCGTATTCTCAGTAAACTGGTGAATAGAACAAAGCCACTACCCGGATCCACTAGCTTGGGCTCGCACACTCAGAGTGACCCACCGACATCGGAATCACCACACGAGACGTGAATCATCCCTTATGTAGGAAGACGAACCCAAACTAGTTTCTTCGGCGAACTAGGGCGTTACCATTATCCGCATCCAGGGTTGTACTGTAAGCCGAGGGTGAAATAGTCACAAAAAGTCGGTCCCTAGGGGACTCAGGGGCAATCACTACACTCGCAGTGCTTCCTTCACTGTCGTCCCACACACACGTCTAGGGCTGGAACTTTAGCTCGAGGCTCGCGAGCAACTCGGGCTCGGCTTGGTCCCAGGCTCGGCTCGGGCTCGGCTCGTTACAAAACGAGCACGAGCTGAGCAGATTTTCCAGTTCGTGACTACTTGCGAGCCGAGCCGAGCCGAGCCGAGCCTGAGGCGAGCTCATTCGTGAGTAGCTCGCGAGCTGGACTAAAGAGTGGGCCCCACATGACTACATGTTCATATGGTGCTACATTCGGCCCATTTTAAGCCCAGTGACTAACTCGGCCGGCCAGCCCATCACCCACCGACGCCCACGCCCCCTGTTCCTCACTCCTCCTTAATCTAGCGTCTGCGTCGCCCCGATGCCATCCAGCCGTCCAGCGTCGGGCCGTCGCCCCTATGCCCTAGTCGCCAGCGCTACGCCGCCGCCTGAGCCTAGCCGGCAGCGCCGCCGCCTGAGCCCTACCCGCCAGCGCCGCGCCGTCGCCCCGATGCCCTAGCCGGCAGCCGCCACCGCACCGCCAGGAGCCAGACCGCCACCGCTGAGGGGGTCGGGTTGCCGATCCTGATCTAAAAGCTGGGCTTGGACGGAGGAGGTACCAACCAAGGCCAAAGGCCTCCCCTTCCACCTCCTCCCCTTCCTTCTTTTGAACAATATGCAAAAGCTCGCGAGTGCTCACGAGCTGACTCGAGCTTTTACCGAGCTCGAGCCGAGCTGAGTTTTCAGCTCGTTCAAATTCGCGAACACGAGCTGAACATCTTCATGAGCTCGGAAGATTCACGAGCCACGAACGAGCTAGCGCGAGCTCGCTCGAACTCGGCTCGTTTCCACCCCTACACACGTCGCCGCATAAGAGTGCTGTATCGTCCTTGGAATCCTCATAAGTCATAGACAACCTTATCGTCGAAGCATATGTACACACCCAATGGCATTACGCCACACCCGCAAGTCGCCGAACAGGAGTGGTCTACCGGCCTTGGAATCCTCACAAGTCATAGCCACCCCTATTGTCGAGGCAAGTATACACCACATACACAAATACACACGGTGCAAATCTTTGCATGCTTCACCACATGCCTGGTTGTAGCGGGGATCCACGACCTCACGCTACCTATCATGTCACCCTGAGTCCACACACGCCACTTAGATTTTAGTTGTTTAATTTTAAATACCAAATGACCAATCCAAACCCTAATAGCAGTTTTGAATAGTGATGATTACTATGTCCCAATTCCCAAGCAACCGATCCACTACCCTTCTATAACCAAAGGATTGGCTTTAAGCAAGATGTATTACAAATGGCTACAAGGTACAGTTTTAACATGATAATCAAGCATTATCATATAAGGGGATCGTTAACGTATATCAAGTACATGCCTAGAACTATCCGAATATACGTAACCCAACTATATATATATGTGCAACAGTAAAGTTCTAGCAAACATTTCAAATATGGGTAACGACATGTTGTGGATGTGGCATCCACATGATCTAGATAACTTGCCTCGTTGAGCACAACAGACACACATCCCCGAAACGTCGGCAGACTTCCCTCTGGTGCCCGGATCTATCGCATACGGAAAATGACATAATAAGCACACTGCTGAAAATATAGAAAATGTGTGTGCACATGCATATGAAAAGATTAAAGTAGGTACTAATATGTTCAAAGGTAATTATAAAATCAGTTTGTAATTTTTGCAAACAAACATTGATTACCATAATTGCTAAAGTACTTTTTAAACAATAATTCATGGATAAAACATTCTGTACATATATAGTACCAAAATTGGAAGTAAAATACTACACAGTTTCAGGAACATAGAAAAATTAGTTTCATAATTTTCTGATCCACTGAGAATATTTGACAAATATTTCAATCTAGAGTAATTCTGGAAAATACTGAAATTTGGGAAAATCTCTAAAAAGAAGTGGGCCGAATACAGCCCACTTGAGCCCGCGGCCTGGCTGAAGAGGGCACGTGCTCTTCTTCTTCCTCCAGCCAGCCATAGCAGGGGAGGGGGAGGCGCACGGGGAGGCGGCGCTCCGGCGAGGGGGCGGCTACGGAGAGTGGCGGAGGAGGTCGGAGGCGGCGGCTCGGCGCAAGGCGGCCCGAACAGAAGGGGCGGCGGCGGTCCGGTGGCGGCGAACAGAGGCGGCGGCGGCTGTACACGGCGGCGGCGGTCCGGTGGCGCTGGGGCTTGGGGAAGGGGCGGCGCGGCTTCGCGTGGGCACGGGGAAGGCAGTGATGGCGGAGACTTGGGCTGTGGGCGTCTAAGGCAGCGGAGCGATACAGAGGCAGCGCGGCGGCCATGGCGGAGACGACGGCGAGCTCCATGGACAACTGCTCCGGTAAAATTTGTAGAAACAACTTTCCTACAATTCTTAGGGATGCTCTACGGGAGATTGAAGGAGGATAATTACCTCTCGGCATCGACGAATTTGGAGAAAACGGAAAACTCCGGCGAGCTCTCCGGCGATAAATTATCGCGGCTCTGATCATCTTCTCCTGCGGTTCAGGGGAAAAAAGGATTGAAGGGAGATGAAGGTAGGACATTCTGGAAATAACGAAGCAAGAAATCTAACCCGATGCTCCAATCGGAAGAGAGAACAAATGGAAAAGAAGCAGCTCGGCCTGAGCCTTTGCAGTCACGAACAGGAATCTCAAGGGTTGGATTAGTGGCTAGATAAAGACTAGAAACTGCTGCCTTGTTTTGATAAGAACTGATAGTGTAAATATTCATCAATAGCCACAAAGGAGTATAGGATAGATGGAGGTTTCTCAACGCGCAGGAAGTGGAGACAAGAAGATGAGGTTGCAGGGAGTAGTTGCGCAGGAAGTGAAGAAAGAGAAAGAAAAGAAAAGAGAGAGAGAGAGAGGGAGATGGAGGGATTAGTGGCTGTTTACTTGCCTTATGATGACCACTAATTGAGTAGAAACCGATGTCATTATATCCATCTTGATTGCCACTAAAGAAGATGAAACAATTGAGGATAAACTCCTCCATTTGCATGCATGACGGCCTGCGCAGGGGGTGAAAGAAGATGATGCGCAATGGAGCTGCAAAACGGTTAATTAATGGAATAGAAATTGATGGTCATACCACACATTGATGTCCATCAATGGAATGTAACTTGGGGTGGATTTGTAATGCATTGCTTATGCATAGGAGATGAGAAAATGGCTGTACAGGGAGATGGAGATGTGCGCAGGAAGTGAGAGAACAAAGATAAAAGGAATGAGAGAGGAAGAAAGAAAATGGCAGGTGGGTCCTAGGGAAGGTGAAAGGGAAAAAGATGAGCAAACGGATAATTAATAGGGCCAAATATAATAAAAATACATTTCTCTTTCTAGGTAATATTTATTTATCACATAGAATAATTGAAGTCACAATATAAAGCAGTGCACATGAATAAGCATGTTTACCTTGTTTTCCCACTCAAATTCCGCCCACATGTTACGGAAAGTAACATCAGCACATGTAGCAGGTGAGATGTAATCCATGATGTCGATATGAATATCATTTAGCACGATCACTGATCGGTCCATCACATTCGAAGTCTCATAAACTATGTTCCCAAATATGACTCCTGTCTCTGTTGACGAAACTTTAATATTTGCACGGATTTGCTTGCTTGACTCAGGAGCCAATGTGTAGTTTTGAGGGCGGTCAACAAGTTTGAGATCTCCCATTGTAGCCAATTCCAAGCACAAGTTCTGTAGTGTCTCCTTTGTACGATTAATGACAGTAACATCAAGTACAATATCATAATGATGTACTGTCACAAATGCTTCAGCATAAACAGGATCACTGAACCCAGTCAACTGAAGAATACGATTAAGTCTGTTTGCGTCCTCTGTCTCCTTAGTAAATCCACCAGTTGCAGCTTTCAAATCATCTTGGACCTCATCTTCCAACTCAAGCTGGCTCATGCCCTAGGAAACAAAAAAATACCATATTTTACAATGAAGAAGGGAGAAATAAAGAGGGAAATTATTGGGCTCTGGAAAGGAAAATGATACCATCCAAGACAATAAACAATTCTGAAAACTACTACAAGCATTGCCATATTGAATAGTGAGGGCGAATTTGTCCAACAGAAATGATATAGTTAATTGGTGGATTTGTTTTAACATAATAATAATAATAATTATACTAAATAACTGCCTAGCTTTACCTCTATCCAAAGAAGTTAGATTTCCTATCGACGTTAGTACCTTATCAGTTATTTAGCACTTCTAAAATGTAGATAGTTTGTGTGATCAAATATCAAATCCAACAAAAATATATCTACAACCTTTCTTTTCTTAGTTAGTAGCTTATCATCGATCAGCATCTACAACGACATGACAGCAACAAATCAAATATAAATTACAGTCACACACAACATTGTCTCACACAGTAAATAGTTGAGAATGGCATGTGCAGGACTGCTACAACCCAAAATATGTTGTATGTAATATTTAAGGAAATAATTCAAATAAAAGATGGAAGTGCTTGCCCAGGGAAAGAAGTCATATTGGTTCATTCAGTTATCGAGAATTTTAGGCAATCTTATGGTCAGGAAATATAAAAAAGCATCAATTTGTTATTTGTTGACAGTGACTTTTGGGTATTGTACACTGAGAGTGAGTTGATTTGATTTTTGAATTAACAAATGTATCACTAAATTGCATTCCAACATAAAAATAAAATACCCCAGTGCAAAAGCAAGAAGGTAGTAGTTTTCTCTTACCCGTCTGCTCTTCAGGTGATAGAAATCTATAAGATCATCTGGCTGTGCATGAGATATCTGAGCCTTGGCCTTCATCTCTTCTGTCTCCCTAAATTGCTTCTCAGCAAGCATCTTTGAAAAGCTTTGTCTGCATGACTGCAACCAAATCTTCCTCACATCATCACCAGTATTGCAAAGCAACCTCACACAAAGCACAATCCTATCATATGAATCGTTATCAATCGGGTGGGGAAGATAAGAGGACTGTCCCAGCTGCAAAATGGATGTCATGATCAGCAAGGCCCTAGTTGAAGCCTTGTTTGCTTCAACCTTTGAGGGTTGCACCTCCTCCAGCCTCAATACAAGCTTGGTCAGGGTGCAGGCGACAACGGCTGCCAAGAAGAAATCTCCTGAAAGAATGAGTGATCTGAGATTCAGGGTCGATGTTAGTGACCCAGAGGCAGCTGATGGGATTGAAATGGACTCTGTGGCTGCACTCTGTGTGGCATAAGTGCCATCAGCAAGAACAACAGGCCGCCTCGAAGATACAGTAACAGAGTTCACCACTGGCTGGGCTGGCTTAGTGGAAGTGGAACTAGTTGTCTCCCCTTCCTCTGAGACAGTGTAGAATGGTAGATCCCCAAGGCATTGCTTAATGGTGGCTAATGCACTCTCGACCTCTGATAACGAGAGGGAGTACTCCCCAAGGATCCACAGAGTGCAAGAACAGACACGGGATGCCCGAATCTGATAGAATGTATCAATCAGCCTCTGGATCATGGACACGCGCAGCTTGGGATTGGTCTCGATGATCTCACGCACAAACAATGCAACATCAACTGCTGCGGCAACATTAGTGTCACCAAGAAAGTCCATGAGGAGGTGCACCACCGATCCAGCCACCTCTGGGTACTCCACAGCGCAGGCATGGATTGCCTGCACCAGCATCTGGCGGTATTCGCCACCTTTCTCAAGCTCCCCTGCCTGTGTCTTGACCACCTCCTTCTTCAGGTAAAGAACCACCTCCTCCACATTACGTGGGGTGAGCAGATCGAGCACCAAATCCAGCACCTTCCTCTTCACATCCAAGTTTGGGCTGGCGAGGGCACGCAACACATCCATCACCACATCCACCATCACATCCCGGTGGGAGGTGTGCAGCTCATTCAAGCGGTCCAGAACAATGAGCTTTACATTGTTGTCACTCTGTGATGAGAGCAGCTGGCAATATGTGTTCGCAGCAGCACGCACAGCAGTAGGCGCCGAAGAGAGCGACACAAGCGCAACAGCGCACTCATACACAACTGCCGAGTTGGGCGTGGAAAGTAGGGAGATAATGATCTTGATATACCTGCCCTTCTCTGCACGGTTCGGGGATCGGCATACCTTGCGGATGAGATCTACTGCCGCCATTTGCAGGAGGTCGGGCCACTCAACAATGCGTTCGGCATTGGAGAGCAGGTATGAGACAGCACGTTCCTGCGCGCAGGCACAGAGCATGAGGAACGCGTTCCGCCGCGCGGAGGCGTCCTGCTCCGACCCGAGCGCGCGCTCGACGAGCTCGGGCGCGTCGGGGATGAGCTGGTCGCCGTGCGGGAGGCGGTAGATCGCCGAGACCGTGGAGATCGCGTGCCGGCGGACGAAGTGGTGGCGGTGCTCGAGGTTCTCGAGGATGGACGGCACGAGCGGCTCGAGCACCTCGGGCTCGGAGAGGCGGCAGAGGAACCGCAGCGCGACGCCGCGGATGTACTCGTTGGGGTGCTGCAGGTTGTTGCGGAGGTTCTGGCAGATGAGGATCATCTCCGGGAGGACGCGGCCGGCGGGGTCCCGCTTGTCGATGATCTCGAGGTAGAGCAGGAGCAGCTTCTGGATGGTGTGGTCCTCGGAGGGAAGGACGTAGCGGACGACGGTGATGAAGAGCTGCGGGAGGCTCTCGCCGTTGAGGAGCAGCAAGACGGCGCGCTTCATGGCGTCGACCTTGGCGGCGTCGTCGCCGCCCTCGAGATCCGCCTTGATCTCGTTGGCCATGGCGGCGGAGCCTTTGTCGAAGTGGGCCAGCAGCGTGCACGGCTTCTCCATGGCGGCAGCGGCGCCCGGATCCGCCGCGCCGGATCTGGGCAGAGGTGGATCGGGATCTGGGAGAGAGCGGGAGGCGATGGCCGGTGGCCGGTGGGGGTGGGGGTAGAGAAGAAGAGAAGCGAGCCAGATCAGTGGCCGCCCTTCCTTCGGTTTCAAGGTTTCGGTGCGACGAATGCGGAGGAGCGCTTTTGGGCCGGTTTCGTTCGAGGTTACTTCGGTTCAGCTGGGCTACGTGCTGGGTCTAAAGGCTGCTTTCCGACCAAAATTAGGCCTACTACCATGGATTCGGCCCATTTAAAGCCTAGGGCCGCTTCTCGTGTTTCCTTGCAGCTCACAAGGAAGACTTTTCACAGCACATTTAATTTCGGAAATGCTTCTGGCCGCGAACGGCCCAGCCCACGGCGCGCAGCAGGAAGCGACTACATGCGCGCGGCTTGCCAGAGCTAGCTAGCTTTGCTCCATGCGCGTGTGTTTGCCCAGAGCTAGCTAGTTGTTCCACCGTGCATTTCCTTTTTTTATTTTCTTTTTCTCAATTTTGTATCTTTTTCATTCGGAATCCAAATTGCGTAGAACAAATTTCATAATTCATCTAAATTCCTAATGAACTCATTTTAAATACTTTTTTATTTTTTTGAATTTTTTATTGGTACAATTGTTCCATCTCTGGTTGGCACGGTGCGTAACGGCCTAGGATTCGTGTTTGAGTCCATCTTGAGCAAGAGTTCTGCACGGCTACGTAAAGACCCGGACGTAATTTTCAGGATTAGAGCAGACGTCGTGATCCCCAAAAATTAGAGTTTACCTTATCTATATCGGGATGTATTTGGCATGTGTATGAGTTCGTTATGATCTCGTAGTTAGCCCGGCCCGATTATCTCTCGGTAGGTTGGTTGTTAACACTATATAAACCGAGCCCCTACGACGTGTAGAGGACACGTGATCATCGCAAGAGACATCGCATTGTCGCATACTACTCCCTGTACACCATAATCCACTTCTCCGAAAAGCCGGAGCAGACGTCCTCAACTGGTCAAAATACAAAGGCTCGTCCAGTGAGTGATGACATTGGCAAGTAAACTGCAAAAGGGTCTTGGCTGAGGGCGCGCGATGTTTTTAGCTCAGATGTGACTTCTTTGCTTCAATCAAGCGCTGGTTCGAGCCCGGCTCGCGACAAGGCCTTTGGTCATATCTCGGCGCCTCCAGATGATTGGGCTAGGGGTGGGCATCCGATCGATGTTGTTTTGGTCGGACTTCCGTTCGGTAGTCGCTCCCGCTTAAGTTTTTCTTTTAAAACAGCATATTTCAGTTATTCAAAGACTTTTTAACAGTTGAACCTTAAAAAGGACTTTTCAAAACATAGATAACCTGTTAAGCTATTAAACCGTTAAACTGAAAAGGACATAGCCTAATAGCTAAACGGTTTATCTACGATTTAAAAACACATGCTTTCGGATTTTTTGAGTCAGTTTTTTCGATGTTTCGAAGGTGGGTCCTAACGCTTGAAAAAACAAGTCAAATATAATGGATCCAATCTCGATACTACCTCGAGAAGCTCACAAAATTCAATCATTTCAGTCGTTCACATCAACTCAGGCCCAGTTTTTTCAGCTTAACAGCTTAACGACTTATCTACATTTTAAAAATACATATGTTTTGAGTTTTTGAGTCCATTTTTTTTGCTGTTTTGAAGGTTGGTCCTAACGCTTTAAAAATCAAGTCAAATGAAATGGATTCGAATCTCGAGACTATCTCGAGAAGCTCTCGAAGTTCAGTCATTTCAGCCGTTCAAATCAGCTCAAAAGAACTGGACCTCAAAAGAACAGGACATAAGTGTTGATCTCTAATTATGACCACTCCTCGTTGGGTTTCACTGCTATTGGATGAGTGTGCCTCCATGTTCATTTGTATGTAGTAGTCCAAGTCTAACAACAATCCTTTTTCTCCTCCATCTCAACACTTAACCTATGTTACTTTAACTGAACAGTTGGATTTTTTTCTTCTCAGAAAATCTCTCGCTTGATTCAATTTTTTTTTTTTTTCTGAATCCGCTTCTTATCCTTGTAAAAGGATAACTACAAAGCGCGAGAGGAGTGTTGCAAAGGGGAAGGAAGCTGAGGGCTTGTGATGCTTGCGTTTCCCAATTTTCCCTTTATGGTGGTGCATGGGGCATCATCATTAAACAGTACAAAGCCGAGCACGAGCTACGGTTGCTCGCCACATGGCTCGCCTCCCCGTCCAGCGACACCACGGCCGTCCGATCGCGCGCGCCAGTCAGATCTAGCCGTCCGTTAGATTTTTAGGTATAAAATAATTTTTCCCCAAAAAAAATCAACAGCTCGCATGGTTTGCTGGGTTGGCTAGCTCAACCGAAACTCACCGCGGAGCCCGTCGAATCCCGCACGCAACCCTTTTTTGCGCTTTTTCCCCAGCGCCCGCCCACGCCGCGTTTGCCCGCCTGTGCCGGGCGGCGCACGCCCACGCGACTAGTTAGAAATCAAAAGAGCAGCTTATCCAAGGTAAAAGAAGTTTATCTATCTCTAAGTTAGAAGAATGAATCAGCTTTGGAAGGACTAGCTTTGTATCATGTTTTTAATTGGGCAATACTTAGTTACATCATCTAGAGCTCAATCTTGTTCTTAATTCGTGGCCTGTCATTCCAGATGCTCTCAAAATCTAGCTCGATCACCATTTGGTTCAACCATAAGACATTCCACCTTAGGCATGAGAAGATGACTTGATCCAAACAGCCAAATTCAGATATATGTATATATATTATTTTCAAACCGCGGCACAAATTAATCGAATAAATATGCAGCATATACAAGTCGAAATGTCACTAAATGTCTTAGGTGTAAATGTATAATGTCACTCCTAGCTATACCCGGCCAGCTGCTTAAATAAATGAGAAGGGGAAAAAAAATCTCTCATAATTAACTAAGCACACGACACAACGAAGAGCACGGCGACCATTAGCGCCATGGCCGGACCATGACCAAGCCCGGGTAGGTTCCGGCTAGAAGCCGAAGAGCCGCCGCTCTGCTCGTCGTCGGGAACAGGCGTCGTGTCCGTCGTGGACACGTTCTTGGGGTGGCTGAAGTCGAGTGCCGGCGCGGCGCCGTCGGCGGCGGCGTCGGGGCCGGCCGCCGGAGCCGGCGCCTCGGGGGCCGGCGGCCGGAGGTCCGGCGGGAGGCCCTGGCCGTGCGCGACGGCGATGGCGAAGCGCTGGCCGCTCTCGCACTGCTCACCGTCGTAGTTCCCGGAGAAGAAGTAGGTGGGGCCCTTCCTGAGCAGCGGCACGGCGACTGTGACGGCGTCCTTGCTGAACTCCGGCGCGGCGGCCGACCACTCGACGGTGTCGTCGGGGCCGGAGTCGTTGTAGTTGCAGCTCTTGTACAGCGTCTGGTTCCGCGTCTGCACCACCGAGTGGTTCTTGTCCGTGTTGAATACTGCAGCACAGCAGCAGGACAGGAGATACGTACTTAGAGCAAGTTTAATGGTAATATCTAACTTAGGATTAATTCATCACTGTAGCAACGAAGTAGGAGAGAGAAAACCGATAAATAGTGTTAAATTTATCTTAAGTTTTTTTTAATCTATACTCCTAAGAGTAGCTGCTCCCTGTCTAGCTGGCTTGTTTTTATGCGTTGTCTCAAACAAAATTTCAATTTTTCGATGCAACTGCACGTCCCTTTTTTTTTTTCAACCACCTCAGACTACACCTATGTAATGTACGCAGCCAACCACCTGCCATATATATATCATAAGGGATCGATTGAAATCAGATTACTTGAGTTATTTAATTCTCGTTCGATTTTTTAAACCATAAATGAGACATCTCTGTAGAGCACATAAAAGATCCGATGAATGCAACTAGCGAGAAAATTGGCTGAAACTTATATGGAAGATATTTTTTGAAATAGGTACTTTGGAAGACAATATCAGAATTATTTGGCATTATTGGTGTTTCATATCAGTGTTCGTTGATTAGTCACGAGATTGTATGGCTGGGTGCAATTATAAGTGTGATAGGCGCAGTGCAACCACCAGCTTGCCAGGCGTACGCAGATAAGAACTGCACATGAACTGGATTGCACTAGAGTGCAGGAACTGTTGTGGTTGCTGCGTCTGTGCTTTAGTTTTAGTTATAGTTGGAACTAAAAAATTATTTAAACATATTTTTAAAATATGTGAGAAAAAATTTACAAAGTCTTAAAAATTATTATAAAATGTTACAGTAAATGGCACCTATCAAAAGCAGCGATTACCCGCTAAATGACCATTACAGGTAGATGACAAAGTCATCTACATCGGCATATCCGTGATGATTGTGATTAAGAAGCAACCAGGAGAACGGACCATGCATGGTGCACCTTTCCCCCACAAGCCATGTGCATGGGGAAACGGAGAAAAGCGACGGCCTAAAATAATAGTAAAACTAACTACGGATATCTCATCTAGGAACATATTCCCAGGCTGATTGATATGCTTGGCAAAGCAAACTGGGCCTGAAACCAGAAAGATCATGGAGCACCACTTGCTCCTTGTAAGTCAAGCAAGCAGTTCCAGGCTATTTTCAGTTAACAAGTAAGCAAGCACTTGCATGCGAATTAGTAGTAAACATTCGACCTAGCTAAGCTCGCTTAGCATGCATATTTTCGCAATTGGCAGCCATGATCTTGGCTTTGGCATGCAAGCTCACATAAATGATAAATCAACCGAACTCACGACAAAAATGAACTCGCCATGAGCAAGCATTGGCAGCCAAGCTAGGGAGGTCGCTCCCTAAAACTCCGAGTCGTTGATTCGGATTCGGATGATCCCATTCAAATATGTGACACTAACACATGATGCGAGCTAGATTGCAAATCGAGTGCCGTGTCCTGAGAGAGCCCTGAACTCACTGAGGAAATCTCCGAGGCTGAAGTTGTAGGCGTCGGCCCACGCCTGGTAGTCGACGCCCGGCAGGGTGAGCCCGTCGTACCAGCCCTTGTCGTCGCCGACGGTGAGGTTCTTGTACGCGCCGGCGCGCGGGACGCCGCACGCCACGCTGAGCACGGCGAGGACGGCGCACGCGGCGGCGCCGCCGGGGCGCGGCATCGGGAGGTTGCCCCCCGGGGAGGAGATGCTCCTGCCGCGACCACGATGCGCCATGGCAGGCTGGCTCGATCTTTGATTGGGGAGTCGCGTGCTCTGCTGCAGCTGCAGCTGCTGCCGATGCGATACAGCTTTAAAGAGCGGCGGAGACGGAGCCCGACGGGCGCGTCGCCGGAAACGGGCGCGCGGCGCTCGGGAATCTCGGGAACGCCACTCGGTCGGTTGGTTCGGGTGTGCCGGAACGGGCAAGTGACCGGAGAGAGGCGGAGGGGGGCAATCTGGGGACGTACGGCGGCGTGACGTGGCGCCGCGCGCCGGAGCGTGCCTTCGCCGTGCTGGCACGGTGGGAGCTAGCGTGCTGGGCTTCGTGCGTCGGTAGCGGCTAGCCTCGCGTCGCGCCGTTGGATCCGTCTTGGCCGCGGCGTCCCGCCGCTGGATCGGCTGCACGTACGCGCATGCCGCAAACGCTGGCCGGTGTAAGCTCTTATACGATAAACAGTAACAGCATCTCAAACGTGCCTATGTAATGTAAGTACTGCATCGGATATAGATGACTGCTTAAGAAAAAAAAAATAGTGTGGTGTAAATCACAAAGTAATTTTAGATGAATAGATAGATGAGACACCAAGTCTTTTAGAGCACAGATATAAAAAGATTGTTGATGATGCTTTAATACATCGACGTCTACATTCTGTAACGCTTGTCTTTAAGGGTGGACACATCTAAACATAATAGGAGGGCGACAACTAAGGAAGAATTTTTTCGTATCGTAGCTCTTCTTTCCCTTCCATTTTACACAAAAAATTATAGGTGGGGTCTAAAGTGGGACTTCACCATCACATACAACATAGGTGGTGCACCTGACCCACTGCTGGTTCCACCCCCGCATATGTTTGTTATGAGCCGTAGACAACCGTAAACAGCATGCACGGTTGGTTATCCGCCTACACATTGCTATAGATAGGACCATATATAGCTCTTTCACCATTTCCTTCTCATGCTATATTCAAATCTAGATGATAAGGCTTATTTAGAGCATTCTTAATAGGCTCCCTATCCCACCCTTAAAACACTATTCCTATGTGTATGAATAGTGTTTTAGGGGGTGGGATAGAGAGGGTGTTGGGGATATTCTTAGAGCATCCCCAACTGCTACTGCAAATGCCCCTGTAAAATACTGTAGCTACAGTAACCGCGATTTTTGTAGCCAGGAGGAGCTTCTGCTGTGTCTAGGATTTAAATTTCCTGCTCGAGCTACAGTAACCACGAGTTGATAGGGAGCAGGATACAAGTGCTTCTGGGGATGCTCTTAGTGGTGGGAACTTTAGCACGCACCGGTGAACATCATGGGGGGTTAGACCATTTGGCTAATGTAAATAGCCGATCCCTCATACCAAATATTGTGATTCCATTTCAAATTGTAAAAATCAAATTTCAAATAAAAAATTTGAACGGTTCAGTCCAAAATTTAGAGTAAAAAAACTGAAATCAAATTTAAAAACTTAAAATTTTAAATTGAGATCCATGGCCAGCTAAAGTGCATTGATCTGGGCATAGGCGTAACATGGACCCGGCCTGATGGATACAAATTAAAGAGATGATATGAATATGACACGATCACAAGATATGGAGGAGCACATTGCCCAGCTGTGATCTGTTCCGTTCCCGTACATGTGCTTGCTTATCGCTACGGCGACTGTACTACCTGCTTATATTTATATTTATATATACAACGAATCAACGATAGCACTTGTTTAATAACAGGACCAAAATCATTGTCGGTTGATTAATTTCCAAGTACTGTCTGATGCTGCTAAATGAATCATACGGTTCCACGGCCTTATTACCTTACCTGACGTTCAGCTGTATCATCTCTCTCTCTCTCTGATTTTTTTTATGGTAGTTAAAATTAAATAATAGAAGACGAAAAGGACAGCTGACCTTCAGGGTATATTTGACCTCGGATTAATTTATGAGATTATTCTCCGATTGCTTCTCGCCAAGTAACATTGATGGGTCGATGTTGAGGAGCAGACTGCTGTTTGTTAAATGGGTCGATGTTGATGGGCAGACTGCTGTCTGTTAAGAACTCTTTTGGAGCCCTGGTAATGTGGAGGTTTCGTAAAAAGTCGCACCTATTGCACTGTTCTACAAAATTTTGGTGGAATTCGTAAGTTTCAAACATGCATCTGTTTAGAGCGTACATGTTTGGTCGGAGGTGATTAGTGAAGGGAATAAAAATTAAGAGAGATGGGTCGTAAAGTTTTTTAATTGGCTGGTAGGAATTGAATAGGGGAATAAAAATTTACAACTTAACGGTGAGTTGCATAAAATGCTTTCTAAAAAAGAAGAGAAAATTACACTGTTGCCCCTGAACATGCAGCGATTCTCATGTAGGCTCCTTTTTATAATTTTTGGGATTTTTATATATTTTTTTTCTATTTTTTCTAATTTTTATGAATTTTTCATCAAAAAGTTGCCACATCAACTACCATTTAAGCGCCATGTGGCAGCCACATCAACGGTTAACTGCCATGTAAGCGGCACGTAAGCACTTAACGGTTGCCCTAACGGTTTTGGGGCAACCGTGCAAATGGAGATAAGTTTAGAGGTGCGAGAAAGTAAAATTTAACTTCAAGGGGCTACGTGAGAATCGCTGCAAGCTCAGGGGATAACTGTGCAATTTTCTCAAAAAAGTATTACATCACATAAAAGACAAAGAGGCCATAATTCCGCGTCCAAGCAGTAGTTAGATATCTCTTAAGAACAGGTTTCGGGTTCTTTCATAGAAAAATAAAACGACTCACCATGTATGACAAATGACCTCTTGTAGACCCGAACCCCTTCCAAACAAGACAAAATGCACCGATAACCCTAAAAAAGCTTCGTAGAGGATTATATGAACGGAAGCACCAAGGCTGAGATCCGACAAGACATATTGCCACTACCAAAGAATTGTCCATCACTATCGGTCCTTCACTACTGGTGTGTAATATGAATCTATAGTAATGATTGCATCACTATCGGTTCAACAGATACAGGGTCAGAGTGGGCTTCCGCTGCCTGTTGGAGCCATGAACTGGTAGTGATACCGTATCTACTACCAGTCTGTATCACGAACCGATAGTGATTCCTTGAGATACAATCACTACCGGTTTTTGGTGCAAACCGGTAGTAATGCTACGACATCACTACCGATTCATGATACAAGCCACTAGTAAATATCCCAAACACTATTTGAACCCAGTCTTCTACTTCCTTCCTACATAGCCATGGCCAAGGAGAATAGAGAGCTGCCAAGAAGAACAGAGGTGGTGGGAGAGGTCATGCTCAATTTTTTCAAAATTTGGTAATTTGCTTCAATCCAAGTTCTTCAAGGTTAGTAACATCATCTTTTTTAGGGAATAATCACATCATCCTCACTTCATTTGTAGTTAAATGTAGTTGCCTCTTTGTTTTAAATATGGAGAAATAATGGTTTTTCCGATGATCGATGAAGGTTTTGAATGTAGCACTACAGGAAACGAGACTTTTGTGGTCGGCCAAAAATCTTTTGTGGTCGGCCAAAACACCGCCGATGCTTTTTTCGCTCTATGTCGGCGGCCAAAAGAGAGTCCGACGACATCAAACAACAATGTGGTCGGCCAAAAAAAGGCCGACCACAATAGTCACGCCAACTCTCCCGCCTTCATGCAAATTTAAAATTTGGACCCGCTCATCTAAACTCTGTCGGCGGCAAAATTTATGCCGTTGACATAGAGGCACCCAGCTCACAGCATCTTAACGGCCTAACGAAAAACCATGTCAAGGCGGGCCCACAAGGCAGACGTCTGTGATGGTCCTACCAATGTCATCGGCCACTATTATGCCTCCAGCAATGTTCAACTTTTGTGGTCGGCCTCAGCTTAGGCCGACGACATTGCTCGTGCAATGTGGGCGGCATAGGTTCAGACCGTCCACATTACGATATCTTTGTGGTCGGCATGCAGTCAGGCCGACCACAAAGAGCCCCCTGCCCCGCGGCTCTAATTTTCAGCTCTCCCGCGCATCGGTCGACACTGTTCTATATGTCATTAATGTTTTAGGGCATCCATGACACATTGTAATTTTTTTCACGGGTCTACATTGACATGCGTTGCATTTTCGTAACAGGATTTTTTGAGATCGACCTTAACGTTCGGGGAACGAAGGTGACGCTAAAGTCTTGGTCAGGATTGAAAATGTGCCGAACGTGCAACTTATGACGATATAGCCCCATGGAACGACTTTTGATGTGTTGGGAATGCCCTAGAACCTCACGTAGCACATAGAACAGTGTCGATCGAGGCGCGGCCGTGTGTGGCCGGGAAGCGGCCGAGGGGGCTGGGGGTTTTTGTGGTCGGCCTGTCCCACGGTCGACGACATTGTTCAACTTTTGTGGTCGGCCTCAGTTTAGGCCGACGACATTACTCATGCAATGTGGGCGGCATAGCTTCAGGCTGCCCACATTACAATATCTTTGTGGTCAGCATGCAGTCAGGCCGACCACAAAGACGCCCCTGCCCCGCGGCTCTAATTTCCGGCCCTCCCGCGCCTCGGTCGACACTGTTCTATTTGTCATCTAATGTTTTAGGGCATCCACGACACATTGTAATTTCTTTCACGGGTCAACATTGACCTGCGTTGCATTTCCGTAACAGGATTCTTTGAGATCTACCTTAACGTTCGGGGAACGAAGGTGACACTAAAGTCTCGGTCAGGATTGAAAATGTGCCGAACGTGCAACTTATGACGATATAGCCCCATGGAACAACTTTTGATGTGTTGGGAATGCCATAGAACCTCACGTAGCACATAGAACAGTGTCGATCGTGGCGCGGCCGTGTGTGGCCGGGAAGCGGCCGAGGGGGCTGGGGGTTTTTGTGGTCGGCCTGTCCCACGGCCGACCACATTGTTCAACTTTTGTGGTCGGCCACAGTTTAGGCCGACGACATTGCTCATGCAATGTGGGCGGCATAGCTTCAGGCTGCCCACATTACGATATCTTTGTGGTCGGCATGCAGTCAGGCCGACCACAAAGAGCCCCCTGCCCCGCGGCTCTAATTTCCGGCCCTCCCGCGTCTCGGTCGACACTGTCCTATTTGTCATCTAATGTTTTAGGGCATCCACGACACATTGTAATTTATTTCACTGGTCAACATTGACCTGCGTTGCATTTCCGTAACATGATTCTTTGAGATCTACCTTAACGTTCGGGGAACGAATGTGACGCTAAAGTCTCGGTCAGGATTGAAATATGCCGAATGTGCAACTCATGACAATATAGCCCCGTGGAACGACTTTTGATGTGTTGGGAATGCCGGCCCTAGAACCTCACGTAGTACATAGAATAGTGTCGATCGAGGCGCGGCCGGGAAGGGGCCGAGGGGGGCTAGGGGGTTTTTGTGGTCGGCCTGTCCCACGGCCGACGACATTGTTCAACTTTTGTGGTTGGCCTCAGCTTAGGCCGACGACATTGCTCATGCAATGTGGGCGTCATAGCTTCAGGCCGCCCACATTACGCTATCTTTGTGGTCAGCATGCAGTCAGGCCGACCACAAAGAGCCTCCTGCCCCGCAGCTCTAATTTTCGGCCCTCCTGCGCCTCGGTCGACACTGTCCTATTTGTCATCTAATGTTTTAGGGCATCCACGATCAATCTTTTAAGTTGTTTGAAAAAAGTTTTTATGCCTGGAGTTTGCTTAGATTAAGATGTAACTCCATCCAAGGTGTGGACCTAGTTCAAATTTAGGGTTGATGAAAAGTTTGGAATTTAGAAGACAACCATTTTTTGAAGTAGCTCAAATTTAGGTTATGATTCCACGGTTGTGTGCGATGCTCGGGACATCGTCACGACTTGCCCGGTGTGCCAATTCCATGCTCGGATGACCAATCAGCCTACCTACGTCCTATAGACGATCCCCCTCTCTTGGCCTTTCACATGGGGAATGAACATCCTTGGTCCTTCCCTCCCGGCCTTCGGGGTTGCACACACTTGCTCATCACCGTCCAAACCTTCACCAATTGGATAGAGGCCGAGCCTGTGTCATTCTTCACGATGCCTACCGTCCGAAGGTTTTTCCGCATTAACATAATCACCTGCTTTGGAGTTCCAAACCGACTAATCACGGACAACAGAATTCATTTCACCAGCGAACTACTCAAACAATATCACGAGGAGCTCGCACTAAGATCTCCTACACGTTAGTGGTTCACCCACAGAGCAACGACAATGTCTAGTGTGCCAACGGTCAAGTCATCGAAGGCATCAAGAAGCGTGTCTTTGGCCGCCTTACTAAACTACGCCAAGGCTGGGTGGAAGACCTATCTTCTATCCTCTTGGCGATGCGAACCACCTCCAATCGAGTTATGGACGAGACCCCATTTTAGCCCATTTATGGCACCGAGGCCGTTCTACCGACCGACATAGTGCTAGGATCGCCGCACAGTCTTCCTAGAACACGTGGACCAAGAAGGAGAACATCTGCTGGACCTAGACCTGTAGAAAGTCCGGCGCAAGCAAGCGCTGATCGTTGTCCGCCTACCAGCAGACTTTGCACCAACACGCAGCTCGATCGGTCCGACCTAGGACTGTGCAGGTCGACGACCTCGTTCTATGTCCAATCCAGAAGACCAGAACTTGACGCATGCCAACAAGCCAACTTCCCACTGTGCCCCTCGTCCGGCATCACGCCCAGGGACTGTGCCCTCGTCATGGCAAACGGTCGAGTCCTACGCAAAGCTAGCTTTTGTCTCTTCGGTTTCCTCCTCCTTTTGCTCGTTTTCCAGAAAACCGACTGCTCGTGTACCTCCCCTGTTCTCTTTAATTGGCCAAGGGCTTCTTTAATTGGCCAAGGGCTTGGTTGAACGTCTCCTGCTCGCTTGTCTCCGTTGCATTGAATAAAGAAACAGGGTGGTCGGAGCATTGTCAACCCTCAATTTTAACTTACCTTAAGAGTCGGAATCCCATGCACTAGCCCTTGAATCAGTATACTAATGTGGAAGATCACATAACTGATACAAGCATACATTGATTTAATTGAATCCCTGAATATTACACAACTTGTTACGCCCATAGGTGCTTTTTAGTAAGGCGGACAAATCACGCATCAATATACAAAACAATGTCAGAGTTTGCAGCCATCTCCAAAATATATACCCAAAAGAATCTCTATCGGCTAAGTGTCTGGCCACGACCGGAGCGACCCCTAAGACTCTTCAGGTCTACCGAAGTCCTGCCCGTCATCTTCATGGCACTCGTACGGGTCCTCCTCGATTCCCTTGTCTAAATAATAAAAGTAGGCGAGGTCAGCGTCATCCAAACGCTGGCTAGTTAACACTTCCCTTAATGCACATAGTGTTTAGAAGGCTTTATTTGGAAGAAATGTTTATTTTATTTGCGTAAAGCCGATTTTATAAGATTTTGAAATCATTCTAAATAGCATTAACTAGAATTTGTTTTGTTTATAAAAATCAGAGGTTTACCATCTTAATAATGCCCTCAACCCCAACTGATCAACCAGTCATGCCAACCAAACTACAATAGACCAACTCTCGACCCGATACCCAAACCAGCTTAACTGATCACACAGCCTTTCTTCCGGTTGCCCCAACATTTTCTAGATCCGCCATCCTTCCAGGATTTGGCAATCCTGTTGTGGACCACACTTGCCATGGCATGCCCGCCTCGGCCTGGGGGGTTGCCAGCCCTCACTGGCCGACCATCACCCTGGGGAAGTGTGACCTTTATCACCCTCGGTGATGAACCATGCTGGTCCCTATCAAGAATGGTCCCAGAGGGCCTCCGCAGAGCGCTCACAACAGGCGATCCAAGACCCGTACTCCGTGCAATGGCCACGCGTTGTGTTGGAACCATCCCTCAGATGGCAGCTGTCTCTCCGCTACGCGTGTTACTCCGCGCTCCTCCTGGGTAAGCCCTGGCTAAACCCAGCACCAGACACCCTGTGCCTCAATCATCCATCAGGATGTCCTCTATGGGCAACCCACCAATCAATCTTTACTTCCACGGTCATCGATTGTACCACACTTGGACTATCCCAACCAACCGACCAAACCAGACCGACCTCCCACATAACCTTACCCTCAAACACAATCAGTCCAACATGCAACTAATAGCCCTAACTGTCATATGTCATATCATATTTGAATGAGAAGAATGAATGACCGGTGAATATCAGTTCACCGCTCCGTGGCGTTTAGCCGGAATATTTGTTTAAGCCTAAGCCAGTCTACGCAAGTTTTACCCAGTAGTTAGGGTTAAAGTGATTACCAGGCTAACCATAGGCTACCAGGAGTAGAAATCGGATATCGGATACCATATGAACGGGTAGAAATCGGTTATCAGATATGTAATCGGGTCATATGTAAATTAAGTCCAATTTACATAATTCAAAAGAAAATCTCACATAGCACATAGCCTCAACATAATACACTAGTTCATGAATAGTAAGTGTAACTAACATAACTCAAAACAAATCTTCAACATAGCACATAGTCTCAACATAATAAACTTGTTCACCAACATTAAGTCTAACTAGCATAATTCAAAACAAAGTCTTAACATAGCATATAGTCTGAACATAGTATACACTCTCAATACAACACAAAATCTTAAATTACAACACTTCCCTTCATGCAACATACATCTCAAATATTAAGTTTCAACATTCATCTCCATTTCTGCATTCTCGTTCAACTGGTCTCGTAAGCCTTCAACATTCCTCTTCTTTGCATCTAAAATTGATCAAAATAAAATAATAGTTATTAAAACTAAAGGTATAATATATAAATGAACTCATTGTAAATAAGATAAAAATTTACCTTTATCTGAAGCAATCATCCAATCTTTTGTGCAAACTAAGGCCTCAACAATTTCTAAATCAAGCCGACTATGGAATGGATCAATAACACATCCACCGGCACTAAATGCCGACTCCGTAGCAACCGTAGAAACTTGTATGGATAAAACATCACGAGCAAGGCGAGAAAGAATAGGATGGTTTGTCGCTTGTCCCTTCCACCATGATAATATATCAAATTGTTTTCACCATCCAACTTAAAAAGGTCTTCACTCATGTATGTCTCTAACTCGAACTTCTTATTTTCATTATCCATGGATTGATACAATACATCAATATTGATCTCATCCTCACCCTCATCATCCAATAAACTATCACTCGATTTTTCAACCACATCATGCTTTTTCGAAGTAGATGTCTTATTTAATCTCATAAAATTACCGAAAGAAAAGATTTGCAGTAGGATAGGATGTGCTAGTTAATAGTAAGGTGACATCATAGAATTTTTCAAACACTTGCAAATTCTTGTTGCATTTACCCATTCGGCTTTGATGTGAGTGACATATTCATATGTAGCTCTATCTTTAAGAGTAAGACGATCAAAAGCATCCTTATAATAAATTGTATTTCTTATCATTAGATAGGTAAAGTTTCACCTTGTAGCAACATCCAAAGAAAGAGCTTTGTTAGTGTCCAAATCACACGCTTTGACACACTTCTCAAATGCTTTCCGTTGTTAAGGTGATCTTTTTACAATGGATATGAACTCTCTAATATTTCCAACAGCACATTCAATTAGTTCTAATCCATCTTTAGCAACACGGTTCAATCTGTGATTTACACATCTAACATGAAAGAATTTACCACCACATAGAAGGAAGCCTCTAGCTTTCTTAACAACAACATTGTTGAAAGAAGCATTATCCAATGAAAGGGCAAACTACTGTGAATCAAAGTATAGGTCACTAGCAAATAGGCAAATAGCCTCGGGGCGGCGCTGGACGGCGAGGGGCGGCCTCGGGGCGGCGCGGGCGTCATGGGTGGTGTCGACGCGGGGCGAGGGGCCGCGCTAGGCGACCACTGGGCGGCGGCGCACGGGCGGCGCTAGGTGGCGTCGGGGACTCGGGGCGGCGTCGGGCGACGGCGAGGGGCGTCACACGGGCGTCGTGGGCGGCAAGGTGTGGCGACTGGGTGCTGGGAAGAGGGGTGTGGTAGCTAGGTCGAGGGTTCCTATTGGGCTGAATGTCTAATGGGCTGCCTACAGGTTAATATGTTATCGGGTACCTGAAAGTTTATAATACCCGGATACCCGAATCCGAACCGATTCCGTCGGATAGCTCTTATATCATATCTGATCAGAACCCGCTCATAAAAAATCGGGTATTACCTGAACCCGACCCGATACCCTACGTTTAAAAATTTTCTCAACCCGTTTTCTTACCGGCTTCAATCGGGTTGGGTACCCGTCGGGTAGTACCCGACCCGTTGTCACCCGTAGGAAGAGGGGAGTCGCGGCTCTCTTGCGGGTTTATTCTACCTGCGAGGGGTGACATTCTACCGGCCCAGGCTTCGCTTGTGCGCCACAAGTACCTTCTCGGTGTTGTCTAGCTTGGTGCGAAGACGGAGGAGCTCGATCCGCATGGCTGTACCTCTATAGGGATCGAGTCCTTCATCGCATGTGATGGCCTTGGCGCTTAATTGGTGTGGTTTCCTCCTCACCCCTCGCCCCAAACATGGTTTTTGCTTCAGACAACGTCGGCCTCGCATGCCTCTAAAACAAGCACAACGTCTTCTCCCCCCTGGTGGTAGGTCATACCATACCGTAGCTTCTCTTGCACTGCGATGGGCTGCCTGCCCCTAGGACTGGTAAACAGGAACATTCCTCGGTGGGGACTGGGGAGTGGCCCCGTTCCCTGTTCCTCGCGACACAATTTTTATCCGTTCCTTATCCCCGTCCCTGGCCTTGGGGAAGGTTTAATTATCCCGTACCTGTTAGTGTATACAAGGACCCGACGGGGCATCGAACCCATTAACAATCTGACTCACAAGCATCCTCCTCCTCAGGGCAAAGACAAGGTACTCGCAATAGCAGATCGAGCCAACTTACCATGTGGTCCTAGATGTAGTGCTGGGGCCTCTCTTCATCGTCGAGCGCCCTAGCAGCGACGCCTTTGTCCTCATTGCCAAGCCAAAGCCAAAGCCACAACCAAGGTTGGTCTCCTTGTTCCACACCACCAGATTCACCACGAGTCCACAATGGAGCGCACGACACCATAGCTGCTCTTGCCTAGTGCATTGCCACCCGCCGCCGCCTTATCCTCAAAGCCCAGTGGGGTGTTGTGCGGTGGCTGGTGGTGCCGATGAACTCACAGAGCAACCAACGGTAGGTGATGGATAGGAGAGTAGAGGCCTGAAGTGCTGGTGGCATGGGTTTCTCAATGTGCAAAAATTTATATGTGAGCACCGAGCAGTGAGGCACGAGAGTGGGGGAATGGGGACGTCGGTCATTGAGGGAGTTGAGACGCGGTCACGGGCCGGGCGTGGACATAGGAATATTAGCTAGCTCCTATCACCGTTGGTTGGGCAATGGAGGTATTAGGTCCACATGTCATACAAATTTCAGGGACCCTTTCGATCGGGTAACGGAGACGGGGAGTGGAAGAACATACCCAGCCCTGCCATACCAGATGGTGACAGCTTCTGTACCAAATTCAGCACCGTGGGGAGTATTTGTCGCGACCCCGGCTTCAACAGGATCCGCTCACAATTGATTGCTAGTCCCAGAGATCAATACTAGCAACTTGTGAGCGACAGTTTATTGACATCATCACACAGTCACAAATAACTAAGAGAAATTACATATTATGTCAAAATAATTGTTCCATAACTACTTATTACAATAGTTTGATTTAAAGATGACAAAATATTGTCCATAATATATAAGAGTGCGAAAATTCAAATATGCAGTGAAATTAAAAGTATGATGATGCTCCAATCTGACCCTTGAGCATCAACTAATCTTAATCGAAATCCTGCACAGAATCCTCCTGATCCTGTAAATAGATCGTACCTAATTCTTCTCCTGAATACAAATATATATGTGGTTTGTATAGTGAGTACACGGCTACCCAGCAAGAATCCTTATAATTATGCAAAGATATTAAAAAGAACATGGTGGCCATTTTGCATAAACACCTACTCTAGTCAAATTATTTAAAGTGTTGTAAAATAATTTTGTAGAGCAATTAATATTAATAGAGATTTCCCAAAAATAACACGTAGAGCTCGACTTCCCAAAGCCTCTCTGTAGATCAAAGCTTGCCTCGAACAACTCGAACTACACCAACCCTTCATATTACATTATTAACACATGAAACTAGCATGTACGACCATCCTCTCCTCCCATAAAAGTGGGAACGGCTATCATGATAGTTTTAAACTCTGCAAAGTGTAGCACACTTTACCCATAAGGCTAGTGATACATTTATGTCTTACCTCTTCCTTAGGAGACTAGACTAAGTAACGATACAAGACAATTCATTAGTTCCTTCTGTTAACACCGATGCCCCTCTAAGATTTCGACACTATGGGTCCCCTTCTTGAGTCAACAGACCGCAACCCGATCTTTTTAAAGTACCGTATGTTAACAGTTTTCCCTAACTATTAAGCCAATACTAGAACATGCTACACATCATGTTGACGCTAGCACTTATGACCGCGCTTGTTTGGTTTTTCCGAATAAGCACACGCCAAAAGTCCTTATACCAAAGTGACTACCTACACCACATACCTCAAGCCATCTGTCGGGGATTGAATTATGGCCCATTGTCATGGCCCACTCCCTGACGGCCCAAACGGACAGCCTACCAGGGCCCAGCTCCCTGGGAGGTTCTATCAGGCCCATGAGCATCCTGCCGAACAGCCTCCGGGTTGGCACGGTGCGTAATGGCCTAGGATTCCTGTTTGAGTCCGGCTCGAACAGAGTTCTGCACGGCTACGTGAAGACCCGGACGTGGTTTCCCGGATTGGATTAGGAGTCGTGATCCCCAAGATTAGGAGATTACCTTACCTACTGTAGGACGTATTTGGCATGTACTGAGTTTGTTACGAACTCGTAGTTAGCCCGGCCCGATATTCCTCGGTAGGTCGGTTTCTTCCGCA
>SPJY01037268.1:2123742-2159534 GCA_005191435.1 Raddia distichophylla | reverse complement strand
ATGCATAAGATGAATGAAATCAATATTCAGCACACTAAGTCATGCGAGAATGTAGCAGACTTATTTACTAAGTCACTTCCTGCATCATCCTTTGAAAGATGCGTGAAAGGAATTGGAATGAGAAGACTTAGAGAAGTGCAGAATTCAGGGGGAGAAACTTCACATACTATGAATTGAAATCTTGAACATGAAGTTCGAGTACCCAACTTGAATGAATGAATATATGAATATGAAGAAACGTTGGGTGGATCTGTACTCTTTTCTCTTAAGTGAGTTTTCAATGAAGTCTCTCACGTAAGGTTTTTAATGAGGCAAATCCGTGCACACAGCAAGCGTATGCTATGTACTCTTTCTCCAACATTTTTTCCACTGGGTTTTTGTGGAGTTTGTGGGGCATATGCATCACGCGGCAAGGTCCAAGGGGAGTGTTGAAGAACCCCACCTGGGCTGTGCCGGCCTTGGGCCTGGTGCGGCTAGAGGTGGGGCCCACTTGGTTGAACCAGCCGAAACCCTAGCACCCAACTACCCAAGCATAAATAGGAGAGGTTCCCATCTGATATGGATCCCATCAAAAAACAATAAAGAATACTTCCTCTCCTACATTTGTGTTCCTGTGTGATTGTTCTTCGCCGTCTACTATCTACGCACTGCTAGGCAACCTCGGACTACACTCGGTAGCGTGGTTGTCTAACAATTAGGTGTCATTTTGCATGAAACATTCCAATTGGGTGTTATAATATGAAATTTTCCATAAAGAAATGTCTAATATTACGGATTTGCCACCTGTCAGTTGCCTAGGCAGCAGTCACCTGCCTAGGCGACCGTGTCACTGTCGCCGCCGCACTTCCCTCCCGTCTCCTTCTCCGGCATGCCTCTGCCACCCGCACGCTTCTTCCCCTTCTTCTTGTTGGTTGTTGCACCGCCGTCTCTTGCCGGAGCTCCGTCGTCGACAGATTCGGGTTAGGGTTGGGGTTCAAGTGGGGTTCATCGGCGTCCCGAGTTTAGAGGGAAGCCAAGGAGGTAGCGATCCGGTGGTGGGAGGGGTTCGTGGTAGGGCCGGCTAGGCGCCGGTGGCGGCGCCAGAGTCACGGGAAAGGATGAAGGCGGTCGGAGCGGTGGCGGCTGGTGGATCGACACCTACATGGCAGCATGGTGGTGGGAGAAGGGGTGGAGCGGCGAGGTGACGAGAGCGCCGTCGGCCACGAGCGGTGGCCGGCATTAGCCACTGCGGCGGTGAAGGCACATGGAATGAAGAAGGGGAGGAGGATGAGCGGCGTGGCGAAGGAAAATCACTTGGGTCGTAGTGACCTAGGCGACTTTCAGGTAGTCGCTCCCAAAAAGTATCTATTCGCAAAATTGAATTAATTGGAAATGGTGAGATAACCACCTTCTGCAGGATAGTCCACTTAAATTTTACTTCCCTGAGATTTTTGTATAAAAAAATTGTTCCGTGGCCAACTGTAGCAAAGGAAATTGGAATTTCTCTTTTAAGACCATGTGATTGAATAATTAGCAATTGTTTAACATATAGTTGATTTGGTTTAAGTGTTAACGAAGCTTGGAATTGGCCTGAAGATAATAATAACAAGGCTGGAGTTCTCAGACTGATTTTTGATGGTTTGCTCTGGGACTTCGTTAATTTTTGTTCATTGGTTCTAATTACCTACAATAGGTGTTTAGACTCGGTAGAAAGTGTCTCTCTTGTGTTAGAGGGCTGTTTTGCCGAAAAGTACCAGAATTTCATTCCATGTCTACTCAACCACTTTTGTCGCCTATTTTGATCTTATAGTTTTCACGCTCATACTAAGCCTTCCTGCTTTGAAGATGTATTTTGTCTGTTAAATTCGGTTTGGGACCAGGGTAAGAAGTTGCATGGGGTTTGTGTAGCGGCTGTGTGTTGGGCAAAACGTATGGAATTGTAGGAATACATGGTGTGCTTTGAGCCAGTTGCTATTGCTTTAAGTGATCATGTTATTTGTGCATTCTTACGGTATGGGCAGTCATGGCGCCAATTTCCTGGTCAGTTAGTTTTATAGTTTGGCTGAACGTTCTTGCCCTATAGGACCGATGACGAGGTCCAATACCATGGAGAAGATGTGCCTTAGTTAGGGGGTTCCTGTGGTTGTTTAGATTAGTTTCCTGATAATTAATTGCTGCCCTAATGTTGCTTGTGTACAACGTTTGGTGAAACCTGATTGTTAGTCACGTGGTAAATGGAGAGATTTGATACAGAATTTTGAGGAATTCCAAATGGGCATAGGTCCTGATATAGCTAAATGGAAATTAGAAAAAGATAATAAATTTTCTGTTAGATCCCTTTATAATAATATGTACTCTGGAGCTGTGTGTAATGATTTTAGGACTGTGTGGAGGGCTAAAATGCCTCTTAAGATTAAGATTCTTTTGTGGCTAACTATTAAGAATGCTATTCTTACTAAAGAGAACCTTAGGAAAAAAAACTGGATGGGGGATCCTAGATGTGGCTTCTGCAATAACATAGAGACTGTTAATCACTTATTCTTTTCGTGTGCAATATCTAGATCCCTGTGGGGGGTTATTTCTGATTGTATTCATGCTCAAGGTAGACCTAGAGATTTTAATCATTTCTTTTGCTGGTTGAATTGTGTCTGGCCTGGAGAGACTAAACTACACTCTGTCTGTCTTGCTGCATTTTGTTGGTCGATATGGGCTTATAGAAATAAAACATTGTTTGATGGGTTCATGCTTAAATCACCTCTACCGATTTTGCACATGGTGTGTGCAAACATAGGATATTGGGCAGGGGCTCAAAAAAATGAACATAAACAAATGTTACAAGATGGTGCAAATTGTTTGGGGGTGTTTATTGCAGGTTTGGGAAGAAAAGCATCTGGAGAGGTGATGACAAAGATTAAGGAGTCACACAGTGGTGGGGAGCCATGAGAAGGATCCTGGGAGGAGCATGGTGATATGATGGGCTTTCTGAACACAGGGGTTCATAAAAAAAAACAGGCCGTTTTGGGGAGGACAAGACGATGAGTCTGATTCTAACCGGTGTCAATTACTTTTGCTAAATAAGTTGTTTAATTCGAAAACAAAGATGATGTTCAGTGCTTGAGATCTATTTTGTAGTAGAACTCTTTATCCAGAGTCTAAAATTGGTCGGCTATTGGTCCTCTGTAATAGTATGTATGACACTTGAAATCTGTGTTGTTTCCGTTGTCGATCGATAATGGAAATCGGGGAATACCCTTATAGAAAAAAAAAGTCACGTGGTGATTGTCTTTTGTTATCAATCAGGTGGTTTTGTTTGTTTCATGCTTTCTGAGTGTGTCCTGGACTGTAACAGGGGCTTCTGGTTCTTCTGTGGATTTTGTTTGTTCTATCCCGGGTTGTATTTCCGTTTGTTTGAACTGGAAATGACGTTGTAAAATCGCTTATGCTTAAGATGATGACATTTCCATAGCCAGCAGTGAGATGATGATGGATACTGGTAGCTCATTAGTTGTGAACATATAACTCATTAGCAGGGAGAGTCTTACATGCATGCAGGCAGGTTAGGTTGGGCCTAGAGTGCATGTAATCTTGTACTACGTCAATAATACGAGCTGGATGCATGAATGAGCTAGCTATATGTAGTTCACTGTCTGGAGAGATGATCGGTAAACAGATATAGAGGACGCCTAATTGCAGGTTGCTGCAACAAATTGCCCAATCATGCATGCTTGGGAATTGAGATTCAGATGCATGGGATTGAGTGCAACAATTATTAACAGATATATATCATTGACTCTTTGAAGAGATGATCAGTAACACATCTAGGCACAGTGGCAGTACCCAATTGCAGCAACAAATTATCAAAGTATGCATGGAGGGAAAACCGCGCACCACCAATTCCATCAGAGCATCCCCAGCAGGGCCTCCAAATTTCCCTCTATCGCTACAGTAACTGCTACAGTAATCGCTACAGTGCAAATTCCCTCTCACATACATCAAGTTCCCTCCTGCTGCATTTGAAAATTTTTGAAATAGAGGGGGATTTGGGGGGTGAGATGGGGATGCTCTCACCATGCTTACAGACTCATGATACATTGGCAAATATAATCCACAATAATATTGTAATGCGAGAAAAAAAAAGAAAGAAAAGAAGAGGATGGGCCGGCCGGCCCAACCTTTCCACCGCCCCCCATTAAGGGGACCGGCTCCCTTTCCATCTCTCTAGAACTCTCTCTCTCTCTCTCCTTTTATTTGGAGCTCCCCGAGCTCAGCTCTCTCTGTCTCTCTCGTGCTCTCCACCTCTCAAACCAACGCCGCCACTGCAGCCTAGCCGCCGTCGCCCTGGACGCCGCCGCCTCCTCCCCGCCGGCGCCGCCGTTTCCGAGCAGCCGCCGTTGCCCTGTGGCCGGAGCCCCTCTGCCTCCCCATCTAGGCGCCGCCCGTGGTCGCCGCTGCTGCCCTCTAGCTGCTGTACTGGCCGACCTTGGAAGAAGAAGAAGAAGAAGAAGAAGGGAAGAAAGGAGGAAGAAGAAAGAAGAGGAAGAGAGGAGGAAGTGGAGAAAAGCTAGGGTTTGGGTCTCCACCTTAGGTAACGAACTATGCATCCTCTCTCTCTCTGCAATTAGCCCTTATTCGAGTTGATTAGGTTAGGTATGGATTGGATTTGGGAGCTTTAGTGTCGAAAGTTTCAATTTGGCGGTAAATTTCTATGCGCAGTAGCTTGTATTCGCGTTTCGGGTGATATCTAGCAGGAACGGGAGGATGGCCCTATAGAATGAAATTTAGTTCATGTTCTTAGCTTTCCGAAGAGTCCAAGAACATGAATTTTGGCTAAACGGTTTGGGATTTATGGTCAAAACAGCGCTGCTGTCCGGTGTTGGCCATGTCATGCTTTTGGGATTTTCTAAGGCTAGTACGCTAGGTTTTATCTCTACTGTTTAAGGGCCAATGGATAGTTCTATCTATCGCTCGAGTACGTGAGACGGTGATTGACTGTTGTATGTGTATGACTATTGTAGGTGGAGTTGCTTCAGGGTCAGAGTCGGTGCCGTCGTAGCACCGCTCCTCAACGCGTAGTAACTAAGGCAAGTACTTGATGCGATTACTTTGATAGTGTGTGCTTGAATGATGGTAAGTGATATTTATGCCTGTTTTAAATACTGGTAATAATGTGTTGATGAATGGTTGTGAGGATGGTGATGATATATAACTTGATGCTGATTGTGCTTTGTATTTTTATTAATGATGTTATTAGTGTTAATTGAATGGATAACAAAGATGGGTTAGGAATGTATGAATCAATAGGGATAGAAATGATGAAATGATAAGAAGAAATGAAGGTTACCCCTATGTATGTTGCATACATTCATGAAAGCATGCATACGAGCCAGGGCGGTGAGAAAGTCATATAGCTAGCTAGTTCGGTGAGCCACGGGCCCGGTCGATGGAAAAGCTATATGACTAATCCGGCGTGCTCTTGATAAGACCTACAGAGGTAGGCCCTCGCCACGGGATGGCGGGGAAGACTCACTTCGGTGAGCACCTCCACGGGATGGAGTTAGAGCGTTGCACCGACGGGTGTACACTCTGATAGCGCGCTAAATGAAGACATGGCATGGCATTGCATTGCACGGCATTGTATTGATGAGCATCTGGATAGTGAGATGAATGGATGATTGGTTAATGAGAGGAATGGCTAATGAGGTTATATGTTTTATGTTCTGTCTTTGTTATTATGTACTTGCTGAGTCATGGACTCACCCTTGCTCTCTCTGTTTTGTTTTTAGGTCACTCGATGATGCTGCGCGCGGACGGGTAGCTGCATACACACTCGCACTAGTAAATAATCAGCAACTAATAGTGGACCTTTAATAAATAAAATAACGGTATAGACTTTCAACTGGTTATGTATTTATTTATGTATTCGAATGTGAGATGGAGCTAGTTGTGGTGTGAGATGGTGTTGGTCGCCCTTTCTAGACAGGGTTGTCTATGGTTAGTATCGTTGCTGATTAACGCACTTGAGGTAAGTTTTGGTGAAAGTCTAGCAGTTTGGTTTTCAGGTTGTGAATCGTGGATGAAATCATAGGATGGTTGATATATAAATTGAGATATATAAATTGTGTTTCTTTGTCTGCTGAGTGGATGACCAAATTATAAGGGAGGTGTTGCTGAAATTTTATAGAATTTAGGGAGTTAGTAGCATCTTGCGCTTAATTGTTAAGCCGGGGTGTTACAAATATATGGCTGCAACAATGATCAATATACATGCACGATCTATATAAATGGTGGAGAAGGCCCCGGGGAGTCTCTGAGTCACGACACTTACTTAGCACCCAGCAGGGCATATAATGCATCATCTAGCTAGATTACAGCTTATTTCGCGACGAAATAATTGATGCTATACTAGTGTGGACTGGGAATAATTACAACGACCTCTATACAGATATCATCATCAATCTAGAATTATTCTTGAGGGGAGCAAAACTCCAAAGCCGTCGCCTTCTTTCACCGGCATTGCTGTGCCTTCACAAGCCACTAGTCTAAGGGTAGAGCTGCTCACTCGCTTGCACTTGAGCTTCAGCTCGCAAGGCTTCTGGCAGACACCTCCTCCAGCCACCTCTGCAGAGGCCTCTTCTCCTCAGAAGCCCATGCTGCGGCTAGTATTTGCTCCATTGCTCCAGCATCCGTCTCAAACATGCACTCCGAGCCCAGGATGTTGCTCACTATATTGCTCAACTCCTGCAACATGTCATCAGCGAGTTTGCCAAAGTCAAATGGCTTGAAATCGATTGACCCATCAACTGAACACAAGAGGCTCTCAATGGATTTCTCGGGATTGCCAGATGAGTTGTCGTTGCTGCTGCTATCATCATCAGCATTGTTAGATCCATCCTCATCGACAGGGATGTTCAAGTCGAATGGCACACTTGATGTTCTGTGCGGTCGCTTGGAAAAGCCCAGTGGTTCTTGTGGCTTTTCTTGGTTATCAGAACTGTTAAGCTTTCGATTACTGACACAACCAGTGTACAAAGATGCTTGAAATTTAGTGAGAGAATGCCTTGGGGAAACTACTGCCTTGCCACCAAGGACTCTGCTGGTGATCGCTGCACCTGGTTCTATCAAGATCTTCAGGTGATGCCCTCTAGTTGCCATGATCCTTTCTTCAGAGAAAATATGACTCTCTTCCACCCCAACAGAAACATTTTTGCAGCCTCGGGCCATTATTGTCGACAACACCACGATTGAATCATTAATGTCAATCACCTTTCCACGCAAGTCTTTGAACCTGCCAGTCTCAATGGCATAAGACAGACTGTCCTGAACAAGGCAATCAGCTTTATCGATGTTATCAAGGAAGATTACAGATCGTCGCTTCTTGCTCAACTCCTCAACGATACAGTCTGTGCCAGTCTTCCCTCTGAAACTTGAGTCTCCCCAATCCTGGAGGCTCAGGTCGACATAAATCAAGTTCTCTTTGCTGCCATGCATGAGCTCTGCAAGTGCCACAGCAACTCTTCGCTTGGCCATGCTGTCAGAACCATGAAAACTAAACCAGATGTCATTCTTCCTGCTTGCACCACGGCGTCTCTCCATTGATCGGCAGCGCACAATGGATTCACAGATAGCACTCAAGGCTTCCTCCTGCCTTCCAACAACCTTGAACAGGCGTTCCACAAGTAGCTTATAATTGCTCAAATCAGAACCTTGTGAGGCGAGCTGTGAAGGTCTCTGCCATTGGCCAAAGGCAGACATGTTTCCTGAAGCTGCTGAATGCAGAGCACTAGGTGATATTTGCCCCACATTTGTGGAACTCAGGGAGCAAGAGGAAGGTTGTGCAAAGAGCTGTGGAGGCTTCAGATTCAGATCATTCACCTTATTGGGTATCAGGTGGATAGACCTCTCTCCATCCTCCATATGCTTTGAGCAGGCAGAACTTGTACCCTTGAAAGAAGATCCACGAGGTGTGCCCAAAACTAAGTCAGTTGCTACAGGAGCAGCAGATGATGGTGACGTGTGATCCTCACGATCATGACAGTTTGACAGGTTTTCTTGTTGGTATTGCACGCCCTTTTCTCGAAGGCGTTCATCATTCTTTGAATGCCTGGCTTGAAGGTTAAACGGAAGGTCTTCATTCCTTCGATTGGAGATAGATGGAGCTGAGATGCTCTTTGTAGATGTGTTGTTATCTGAAGCAGGCAACGCTGATGGTTTCATAACCTCCCTTTGGTGGGATTTGTAGCTCTTTCCCTGTCAGATGGTGCGCTAATATAATGTGAAAATAACTGGTAAGGGCCTCTGTTGATCCTCTGGGATCCTAGGTGCAGCCGCAGGCAGTACTCATTCCACTTCTTCTGTAGATTCAATATTTTTGAATTCAAGACCGTCTGATCATCTCTAACCTGCACTGAAGAAAAACTGCACATCTTTTATACCAGTGATTGAAAAATTATTCATCTATCAACACACTTTGCATGTTCATTCGTCCTTTAACTTAAAAGTTCGAAAAGACATAAGTAGCTTCACACCTTGAATGCATCAAATCCATTGTTAGGACCTATCATGCCATTCTGCAACAGGGAAGGCATAACCCCCTGCTGATGGTCTTCAGCAGTAATTGCACTTCCTCTGATGATAGTTGCAGCTTCTTGCTCATATCTTTCGTTGCACTGTTGACACCGGATGGCCTGAGGGCATGAATTTGAGGTGATGCCATTTGTTTCGTAGGTATCGAAGACATGTCCTCCGAAAGGAACAAAAGATTCCATCAATCTACAAAATTAAAGTTTAAAACTGTTAGGTCCAATTGATCAAAGCAAATAGGGTACATGATAGAAGATTCTGACTATGAAGCTACTTAATTCTAGCCAGTCCATGTCAAAATACATACTGCTGCTACAAATTTATGACCCCAACTACGTCATGCATTAGACCTTCAGATTTCAAAGAGCACATTTACACTGTAGAAGCACCTCTTTTTGTTGTCCTGAAAATGTATTTATTTGTGCGCACAACCATGTTTTTCTCTTTTCTTGTAGTTTCGTTTTTTATCAAGCAATTTGAAATTGTAGGTACATGGATGCTGGGGCAAGAAAACCTCTACTACCATATATATGTATGCAGCAACAAACATCCGAAAGATCAAATAAATGGTAGAAGTCAAAATTGACAAATGAGAAAACAAACAATTCAAATATTCTTCGTCATGTCTGCTCCCTTAGCATTCCAGTGGGGGAGAACATGAGGTGTGGTAACTCGTAAATACAGGTTTTTTTAGTAGGTGCTTTCATTGTGATTGTCCAGAAACTATTGGGCGCATCCTGTGGTGATGCCCTTTTGCTAAGGAGCTTTGGCACAACCTTGAGGACAGAATTCTGGAGTGGGGTATGGGTTTCCACCAGACAGGGATGATTATGCCACCAAAAAACTCATTCTATATAGCTGGATGTAGAAGTCACTGTCTCGCAGAGTATCTTGCTTGGGGAGTCAACACTCTGTGGTACACTAGGAATAAGCTTATCTTCGAGGACATGGATAAAGTACCAACAACATTGTTTGCTCGGTGTTGGAGCAGAGATCACAGTACCAGGAATCGGAGCTTATTCAAACTGCACACTGGGAGGAGGAAGAGGACCAGGTGATCTCTACCAGTTAGGAGGTGCTAGCTAGGGAGGCTTTCTTTTCAAATGGTGAAGTGGCTGGTACTGTTATTTTACGCTGGGATCAAGGGTGCTTTGTTGGAGCAGAGATGGTGTCTTTTGGATTCTGATATAGATAGATGTTTTACAAGCTGAGGCAAGTAGCTGTCTGCTGGGAATGAAGATTGCTCAAAGGAGGGGATACTGCCAGGTGTGTTTTGAATCTGATTGCATCAATTTGGTCAGGGCTGTGAACACTGAAGAACAAGATAGATCTTAGAATGCTTCTCTGATCATGGAGATTAGGAGAAGGATGCACGGAGAACCAGGTTGGAACCTTGGCCATATCAGTCATCAATGCAATGTCCCTGCCCACAAGCTTGCTCCTTTTCTCTTAGGCATTGTGCTAATGTTATGTGGGAGAATGCTCCCCCAGGTTTTATTGTAACAGAACTTGCTAACAATTGTAATACCAGTTTTTAATAAAGGCTGCTCTAAAAAATTCAAAAGTGACAAAACAAAATAAGCTAAGGAATCAGTGAAGAGCATATATGGGTAGCAACCATTAACATGACATTGAAAAATAGAATGGTCTGAAAGGATCAGAGACTGTTATTAGCAACCCCCTAATAGAAAGTGGCCATATCTATTCTTCTTGTGATGAGCAAATTGAATAAATCATTTACCACAAAAAGCATAGGAAATATGGAGCGGATGCACATCAGACCTTCAGCAGAACAGCACAAGTGACCAAGATTCAAGGATCTATGCATCATTGTCAGACTTATTTGTACCCCCAAAATCTCTTTTTTAAAATCTTAATTGAAAATGAACCTATTTTGACATAAAATAAAAACTTTCAGGTGATCATTCTAACACTATCGACAAGTAAATGAAAAGAAGGAAAAGGTGCAGAACAAAACCTAAACCATAACAATCAGGACAACACAGCCACAATCTGTACTTTATTCAACAATTGTAACAAGCGTCAACACTAGACAACCTCTAAACAATAACGTCTTTATATTCAAAAGGCATAACAGCACACCTCAAGATAACAGGCATGCCTAAGTCAGTTACTTAAGTAAGCTTGTTACGATATCAAGCTTCAACAAAAAAAATGTACAGTTGTACTTGATTGAATGAGTAAACTCATTTTAAAAAGAACAAGCCCACGAAAAATGTTCCAGCCAAGCAGTATATTTAAAGACCTTATTAAACAACACGTCCCATGCTGCTACTAATTACAGCATTACACTGAAATCAGTCAGGCATGGCAGAAAAATTCCATTGCTACAATGGGCATACACACAAACAATTGCACAGAGAATGTTAACTTAGTCAAGAGCATAAACTAATGACAGTGGTACTCCTAAGTCCTAACGAGACATCCAAGAAGCATGATGATAATAAACTAAGCACACCAGTCACCAAATGGATTCTAACCAAAACATTCAGCATAAACATTCAGCATAACCAAAACAATTCAGCACGAGTCCAGCAGGGTTGCCTCCGCCGCCGCCGGCGCGGACGGCGGTGATCGGCAGCAGCTGGAGCTCCCAGTCCTTGTCGAGCAAGGGGAATTTGGACAGGAAGGTGAGGTAGGTCTCGTACGTGGCTGACCACCCCATCACCCAGACGCGCCCAACTTTGTGCGTCTCGAGCACTCGCGACACCTCCGCCACCACCCGCCGCCCCCTCTCCTGGAGCTCGCCGTCGTCGGGGACCAGTTCTTTGAGGTCTCCGATGCTTATGATAAGGCCGGAGGTCGCGCTGGCCAACGCCGCCGCGACACGGAGCTCTGTTTGCTCGATGGGGGCGGGGCCGACGGGGAGGATACGGTACGGGGACGCGGCGGCGAAGTCGGCGGCGGCGGACGCGGCCCCGACGCCGACGAGCATGGGATTGCGGCCGCGGGAGAGGATCTCGCCGATGCGGCGGCAGTTCTCCTCCCCGGCGCCGGCGAGGTTCCCGGCGGGCTAGGGCACGTCGGCGTCGTCGGCGGCGGCGAAGCTGCAGAGGAAGAGCGGCGGCGGCGGAGTGGCCACGAGAGTTTATTGTCATGACTCTGGAGCTCATCGGTGGCCGTGGTTGCGGGCTCTAGCCAGATTGAGGTCACTATGAAAGAGAAAGAAACAAGAAGAGAGGAAGAAGCAAAAAGGGAAGGGCAAACGGTCATTTCAGATGCTTGGAAAAGGGAAATAGGACGGGTTTGTATTTAAAGCTGGAAATGGCAACGAATGAAGACGCCCATATATGGAGTGTAAATTTAAAATTTTACAAATCGAGCATGGCAGTTTGGTGGAGGAAAGCTGGCATACTCTCGAGAGTACGGATCCCTCTATAGTCCTGACGAGTGTTTGCAATCCGAGACTATTATCGTTGAATCTGAACCGTTGATACTCTTCGTTTTATTGAAATGTAACTCCCGATCAAGTTTCGTATTTTTTTGAATCTGGCCTCCCATCGCATGCGGCATGCTGCCTACCTGGATGAAATTCTCGATCTCCCTGTCCCATATCGATATATAGCTGTTTCCAACCACGCGCGCTAGCTCATCACTTATTCATCTGGTTATGTGCTTAATTATATATGCACATGGTGTTACAGGGCCGGCTAATGAGTAATGAAACATATCCTGATCGATATATGCTTGCTGCTTACCAACTACTCCTATATAGCGTCTTCGATGTCGCTCTGCTTTATATATACACCATAATTTGGGTTAATTAATTGTTCTAACTGGTAGCTTAATAAAGGTATGCTCGATCCCAATTTGCGTTACTTCTCCGAATTAATGATGCTGCACATAGAGTTGAAAAACCAAGTAGCCAACCAATGATAGAAACCACACGAAAATATATAGATGCAGATTATTACACGCACATATATGTGTTCTCACTGATCGATATATAGATACACACACAGCCACAGCACGTACGGTATCTGAAGTTCCTGAAATAACGGCATATGCATCGACGCTAAACAAATCAAAAGGCAGGACGTACTGTTCTTATTGACGAGAGATCGGTATTGTTGCGAATTATCCAGCATGCATGGCTTCGATTATCAAATTGCAGAGATGCATGCATATATATGCATGCGTCGTCGGGAATGGATCAGGCTGCTGGCTGCACGTCGGCGTCGGCGTCGGTGGCGGCGGCGGCGTTCTTCATGGACTCGACCTGCGCCCTGCCGCTGGTGCCCTTGGCGCGCACGTGCCTGCGAAGGTGATGGGCCGCCGGTACAGCGCCGGCGAGCCCGGGCCGACCAGCGAGCTCGCCGGCGCGACGGGGAGGTCGCCGCGAGGGTTGCAGAAGAAGGCGACGGTGAGGCGCTCCGCCGCCGAGCTCGCCAGCGCGCGGTGCTCCGCGCTCTTGTACCGCCCGTTGCTCAGGATCTGAATCGGCCCACACACAAATGCATCAATGCATGCATGCGTCCGTCCATACATATATATGATAAGATCATCCAGTGAATCAAAATAGTTAACTGCGTGTATCGATTTATGCTATTACTATAGGGTGATCATCCTGCAATTAAGCGGTTAATTGCTTGCTTTGATCGTCCAATTAAGAGCTCGATCGGTGGGTATATATATCTTAGTTTGATTATGCATGCATGTATATATACGTTCGTATACATCACAATGATGATCGATATATATTCTTCATGCATGCCGATAAACATGAGCAAACTAATCATCATATCATGTTGCTATTTTTTTTAAAAAAAAACGCGTGCACGCACACACACCTATACTCACTCCCGTTCTAGAAAATTTGATGTTTTAAACTTGTCCTTAAGTAAAAAAATTACTTATACAATTATTTTAAATTATTAAAATTGAGCACATAAAAATCATACATTTTTAGATTCGTCTCAAGGACACTTTCATAATATGGTAATTTTGGATAATTATATAATAACTTATAACAGTACCTAACAGTGAAAGGTGTATTCCGATGATTGTCAATGTTCGAAACGTCATGTTCTAATTAAGAAACCGGATGGAGCGCGCGTGCACTAGAGGAAAAATCGAGGATGGAGTGATGGACACATCTAAAGATCACGTACCTGAATCTGATCTCCAACATTTACAAGGAAGGAGCCTGGAATTGGCTGCACCGTTAGCCATGTGTTTCCCTTGAGCACTTGTGTCCCCATGACCTTGTCATCAGCAAGCAGCAAGGTAATACCACCGGGATCAGAGTGAGAGGAGAGACCAAATGTGAGGTCAGGCCGTGGGCACTTTGGATAGTAGTTCACACGCATACACGCTGCGATGCCATCGCTGCCACCAAAGGCCTCATGGAGGTAGCCCTCGCCCAACCCTAAGGTGTAGGACATAGCCCTTAGCAAGACTCCACAGACATCCATCATCTGGCATGCATACTTCTCTGTGGCTTCCCTGCATACACGCACACACACCAAAATTAACAAGTTAATTTGTTCCTAATTAAAAAAACACAAGTTAATTTGGAGCATGCATGCATGTGGAGAAATATTTTGGGAATAGTTTGATTGATTCCTGTAGCTAGACACGCTAAATAGAATTGATATATTAATTATTGGCCATGCCAATTAAGGACCATTGATTGATGCATGCTCTATATATAATTAGATAATGGAACCTAAAAACAGATATATTGTACAGAGGAACTAGAGATGTTGATCTACCTCGAATCATCACCATGGATCTTTGGCCACTTCTCAAGGTTCTTCATACCGCTTGGTAAGAGGTTGAGGAAGTAATAGTCATTCCAGTCCAAGATTGCCCCTTTCTCGACTCCAATACGGCTCCCATACCCTTCATATGTCACTGGTGAGTTTGCATAGCCCTTCTTCTCTTCCATGGGGAGGCCAAAGAACTCCCTCCATGCTCCTCTCATCCTCTCCACAGCACCCATGTCCACACCATGGTTCACCAGCTGGAAGAAACCCCAGTTCTCACATGCATCAGCCATTGCTTCTGGCATTCTTGCGTGGCGATGCTCATCGGTGACATTATTTGGGAAACCAGCAAGGTCAATCATTGGAACACTAAGACGGATCAACCGTGCTAATTGTATTATTGGGACGTTCAGATGGAGGTTTGATGTGTATTGTTGTGGCACAGTGAGCATACCGGAGTTGGAAAGAGTTTTCACTGGTACAATGGCTTTTGGCCAGTCATGGAGAGTGTTTGTTGCCATTGTTGAGACAAACTCTTGGTTTGTTTATGGAGAGCTAGCTAGCATGTGTCTATATATACAGAGAGGATGCATGTATAAATGAGTTCAAGGACCGTATATGATATATGCGCATCTTTTTTTCCGTGGTGTGTTTTTATAGAGCAGTCAATGGTACTATATGCATGTACTCCCTCCGGTCATAAAAACAAGCCGTTGTTGACTTTTGAACATGCTTTTGATCATTCGTCTTATTCAAAAAATTATATAAGTCATCATTTATTTTGTTGTGATTTGTTTTATTATTAAAGGTACTTTAAGCATGATTTATATTTATGCATATTTGCATTAAATTTTTGAATAAGACAAATGGTAAAAAACATGTCCAAAAGTTAACGGCGACTTGTTTTTATAACAAGAGGTAGTATATGACATAATTACTGCTGATTGGACTAGCACAATAAAGACCTTGTTCTTTTCAGCGTATCGTTGCGTTTGCGTATTACTGTAGCAAATTTGAGAGCCCTCAAAATAAGGTCTAAAGATTATAAAAAAATAATTAAAAAATAATTTTAGAATCTTTGGAACGACTACTAAAAGTCATGAAAAAATCATCGCAAATTATGACAACATATAGGCTATATAAAAATAACAAAATTTGCTACAGTAATATGCACCGGTACGATACGCTGAAAAAAACAAGGCCAAACATATGATTTTGGAATTGAAATTTCTCGATCAATGATAAGAAATTGGTTTATTGACGATACTCGAAAGGACTAGATTCATAATTTGAAATCGCTATTTACACATGTGACTAATTGACTATTTCAGATCTCGCTCGTACGTAGTCAAGTGCAAAGAACACAAATTGATTGATCGACAGTAATAAAATTGATTGTTACAAGTAGCTAGCCAGCTAGAAGAAAAATCGTGTCATTAAATCAATATTCGCTCGTATTAATATTATTTTATTGTGGCGATTACTCTATATTGTAATCTGGGACAGTTTACATTGTGTTAATTCAATAGATGGTAGATGTTACTGCACAACCTTTTTATTCAAGACAATTCGCTATTTCTTTTATTTTTGGATGGACGCCGTTATGAAACTGTGTGTATCAGATGTTTGCCACTCCACACGCCACATATCCTAGTTTCACTATATTTGACTTGTGTTTGTGTATTATGACAGTTTCCCCAATCTTCTATCTTTCCTATTCTTCCTCCCTACTATCGCGATGGTCACACGGAAAGTAGCAGTTGGACGAGCGGAGGGGGAGATGGGCTCGCAGCGAGGCAGTGGCTAAGCGATCAAGACGGCGATGGGGCATGAGGCAGTCCTACAGAGGGTTGCGATTGGGCTAGAGGGATGGCGATGGGGGCACGATGGCGGTCCCAAAGACGATGGTGGCAACTGCCCGAATGGGATGGTGATGGGGCGGACTGCCATGTACGTAGGCAACATTACGGTGGTGGCAAGTGGCAACCATACGGCGACCTCACAGGCGACAACAGCGACACATGGTGTGACAACCTTACAGATGGTGATGACGATAGTGCTAGCTAACAACATTGGAGATGAACATCCGGATTACCGCGATGGAGTTTTGGTGATTTAGAAGGCTAATGTGCAGGACATATGTTAGTCGGGACTCCAGCCGCTTGCTTGATAGATTGTGCATAGCCTAGATGAGACCCGAATCCTCTGTTCACGTTTTTGTTAAACTTTGATAAGAGTACATTTTGGTATTGTAATATTTTCTAGACGACCTAATTAAACTGAGGCAGTATATATTTTGCTTAATGTACGTAATTAATGTCGTTTGACAATACAGATCTTAGGCTATCACCGATGGTACAGAGGTTTCCGATTGGACCGAAAGTCAAGGGCTGACACCTGCATGCAAAGATATGCCTTTTTTTCGTACCAGCTGGTGTAGACTGCAATAATGTTTTTTTTGCATCTAATGGACATGGTTCCAGGGGCCATTTCGGCAACCAGAAGCTGAGTTTGCATGAGTGAGCTATATGCCAGAAACCAAACAAAATAAGGTTGCATATGCTGATGTGCCGAGCCTGGTTGACGCATATGCAGGAACCGAGCATCCCCTTAAAACTGTTTGGTTGCATGAACCATCTGCTAGTATGAGTTAGCCAGCTTAGATGAGCCAGCCTGGCTGAGGAGATGAAAATGATATTGTTTGGTTACCATGCACCTGTAGAGTCAGGCTGAGAGAGATGTTGTTTGTTTGACCATACAGATTAGAGTAAGATACACAAATTAAGAGAAGGACAAACAAATTTTTAAAAATAAATTGATAAGATCTATAAATTTAAAACAAAAATGTTAAAAATAAAAACAAACAATAGATAATAAAAAATTCAAAAATAAAGATTTTAATGTTTTGAAATTTATATGGCAAGTGTGGTATAGTTTTGTTTGAAAAAAATGTTAAAAATAACAAGATATGGTAAAAAATGAATTAGAAAGTGAGCATTGATGTGCCCGTCTGCATCTCCAGATACGACCGATTTTACGTTCCTAGCGAGCCTGGCTGACACAGATAGTTGAGCCAGGCTTCAAGAAACATCCAGGTAACCAAACACCGGTTGCCTGCACGCAATGAGCCTGGCTTCAACCAAACATCCAGGTAACCAAACACCGGTTGCCTGACGTGAGCAACCAAACACGCCCAAATGTCTGGTTGAGAGAACTAAACAGCCCCTTGAAATGTAATTGGTCGTCTGATCTCGAACCATCGCATGATCCAGTGAGGTTGGATGGGTTATGAATCATGAATACGTCCAACTGAATTAATTTGTTTGGAATGATGGAACGAATTGGTCTGAGATAACAGATGGCCAGCGGTTAGAGCAAGATGTGCGAGGGCTAACACTAATCTAATAGCCAAATTGACCCCGGAACATAAATTAGTGGTGACAAGGATCATTCAGCTGTAAGCAATTTTAGAAACATTCAACGAGCTCGATCGATTCAAAATAATCAATGAAGACAACTAATCGACAATGGCAAGATTCATTGACTTTGGACAATCGATCCGGCCCAACCTAAGATGTGATCGTAGGTAAGGGAGAAGATCGAAATTCATCGACATCGAACAATTCCAACCTAATTAAGATGTTGTCGGAGGTGAGTAAGGGGAACAAAATTCATCGATGTCGAACAATCAATCCCAACCTAAAAGAACACCACCAACAGTTTCCTCGGACAGTACGCCTCCATGGTCTTGTACTTGAGTGACGACATTCTTCAGGATGCCGTTGGGCGTAGACCTTGTCGCGGCTACCATCAATTTTTTGAAAGAGGGACAAGAGAGTTGTTGTCCTATTTTATTGATTAGAAGGAAAAAATAAAATAAAAAACCCGTGGAAGCACGGGGTACAACCACAACGCTCCGTTGCAACCCTGACCACAACCAGACACACCTCTGGCTACCGCCGGAAACACCACCTACAGAGGAGAAAGAAGGAAAGCAGCCCCACCGCTGCCAACTAAGCCAAAGGCCGAACAGGAGTGTTGGGAGAACCAATTCTGGCCATTGATCTTCCGGGATTCCGGAGCCCTTCTTCACCGGCGCCGGTTGCCACCATGGCCGCCGTCTGGGACGTCTAATTAGGGAGTTCATGCTTTCGGGAGGGATCGAGTCATTATACCGCATCTCAAGCAATTAGTATTCGTCTGTTGGGTCGCTTCATCCGGCATCAATCTTATGATCCATCCAAACACCGACCGGGATGTGAGTGGCCGGTGAGAACAACCGAACCAAACACACCTTAGTGATTCACGGAAGCTTTTGAGACACACACACACACACACACATATCCTCATAAGAAGTCCACATGATTAACATAATATTGCACATTTGCACATACATTATCACTCGTAGATGCGAATAAACATATATGGAGATTACGGATGTCCAGTATTGCCATATATAGATCAGAGAATATTGGATATTAGATATTGTGAGACCATGCGATGAGTATTTAACATCTTTCATATTGATTTGGGGTTTTGGCGTTGGTTTTAGTTTGGAATTTGGAATGTTCAGTTGTAGCCGATTTTAGTGCTGAAAGAACTTCTGGAATCCTCAAACAGGAGCATCTGTGTCCTTTTCTAGCATATATATCTAGTAGGATTAGACCAAGTACGTGCTCCAGGTGGTTTTTCGGACAGTTCGATGAGTTGTTCAGCTTATGCAGCCCGAATTAGGGTTAGGGCTGGAACTTTAGCTCATAGCGCGCGAGCAGTTTGGGCTTGGCTCGAAAAAATTAAGCTCGGGCTCGGGCTCGGGCTTGACTCGTTTACAAATGAGCACGAGCCGAACACGTTTTTCAGCTCGGTCCAAAAACGAGCACGAGCCAGGCGCTCGTAGCTCATACAAACTATGTCATTATGTACATGTTTGATGCTATTGTTAATTTATTTTAACTTGTAAGCTAATATTGTTGTGAAATTGATGCTATTGTTAATTTATGTATGAAACTTATAGGCGCTAACCTATAGCTAGCTATCTACTCCCTAGTACCTGGCTCCCTGATCAATTGCAAACAAGATTTTGAGATTTTGCAAACGAGCTCGTGAGCGCTCGTGAGCTTTACCGAGGCCGAGCCGAGCCGGGTTTCAGCTCGGTTCTCGCTCGCAAAAATGAGCCGAACCTGAACAAGCCTGGCTCGCTCAGGCTCGGCTCGTTTCCACCCCTAATTAGGGCTTTTCTGGTCCTCCTAGATGGTCTCATGAACCATCCGACACGTGGTCCGGCCATGCAGCCCAAAACAACAACTTGTTGTTTTATAAATCCACTATAATATTAATATTATTAAAATATTTTTAAAACAAATGTTCACATATTATTTTTGTCTTTGTGTAGTCAATCTGAATATTTTTAAAGATATTCATAGTAAGTTTTAAAATTTTAATCGGCGCATCTTAAACGTCGAATACTCGCGATTGAGGGAGTAAGAGGAATCAGAGAGGTGCCGCTCGCAGGGCGACAGCAAGTCAGCAGCAGCAGGTCAATGTTGTCAGTCATCAAGCAACCAAGCTTAGTCATGATCAAGATAAGTATCTAGATCGATTAATTGGAATCGAGTTAATCGGATGGAAAGTAACGAGCTCATGAGGCCACATGCAAGCTAGCTTGCACTCACATAGTCAATACTCACGAGGAGGCACGAATATACAACCAGCTAGCTTATCTATCTATATATGTCGACGTCGCCGCAGGAAAATCAATCAAGCACATGTTGTATTGAAGCAGTAATAGATGCATCGACGGGTGTGCGTAGGGGCATACGTCACTTCAATTAGTGGTGTACGTGTTGGGATGATTTCAACGCTCAATTCATATGTCTCACAGCATTTACACTCTTGTGCGGGACTGTATGTGTCTATAATATACAATGAACTAATTAAAGCGGACAACATATTAAGTACAAATGTCCATTCACTACAGGAAACGAGACTTTGTGGTCAGTTTATGCCGACGACAAAAGAGCAAATACCGACGACAAAACGTTATGTCGTCGGACAGCTGATGACAATAGTTCGTCGACAATGAGTCGACGACAAAAGTCACTTTTGTGGTCGGCCAAACGTAATACCGACGACATAGCCGTCTCCTGAGCCGCGCTGCCCAGGAGAGATATTTGTGGACGGCCCTTATTCGACCCACCACAAAACTATACCCAGACGGCACGGGCATGGTGACGGCGCTCTGCCATTAGGGGTGGATGCCACGTTGCGGACTTTTGTGGTCGGCCAGACAGGAGGCCGACCAAAATGCTTTTTCTGTGTGGACGGTTGTGTCTTGTGCCGACAACATTGCTGATAGTTTTGTGGTCGGCCTATAGATATACCGATGATAATACTCAGACTTTTGTGGTCGGCCTGTACATATGCCGACGACAATACTTAGGACTTTTGTGGTCGGTCTTTGCATAGGCCGACGACATTGACAGTGTGTTAGAAAAAATTGCTGGTAATTTATAAAAAAACTCAATTTTAACCTGCAAAAAAACTGTATTCCCCACAGTTTTACATACCCAATTCCCCATAACAATCACAATATATAGCGACCACATTCGCATCCACCGATTCATTTGTCAATCAATCACAGACGAATGCGAAAACATATAAACAACAGTGCAACATCAATACACATTGTCAAAAATTCACATTACATTCGTCATCGAGTGCATCTCTAACCCACAAGTTCACATTACATGCACAGAACCCACATGTTCATCGTCTAAACACGTCTAAGAATGCGAACCTACGAATGGATCGGCAAACATGTCCTCGATGAATTGCTCCTCGACAGATCTTGTGACACTAGAATCACCTCCCTGCGGAGTTATCGCAGCCGCTGGCGCCGCTGAGCCAGACACCTGCAAGATTAGATGAAACGTAATTTTTATAACTTTTACGCATTTGTGTGATTATTTGAAAATGTTATGTAAACTAGAGAAAATCTTCACCCTCGGAGAAGCCACCGGTGCAGAGCCAAACTTGAGCACGGGAAACGAAGCCGGTGGCACAAATGGGGGAAGAGTGCCATCATGTGTCGTCGGGGCTCCCGGTGGCTGCGTGAAGACGACCGGCGGCTGGCCAGAGGTCCCCGCTCCCTGAAACGCCTGCGGATATGATATGTTAGCGCGAAAATTATTAAGGACAACCTAGCTACATATACGATCATAATTACCTGTTGCATATACTGCATCATGAAGAGGTTTTGATCATGGATGGCCTGCATCCGCCTACTGTTCTCCTCTCGCTCCGCCTACCACCTCCTGTTGTTTTCCTCTCGCTCCGCCTACCAACGCTGCTCATCCCCACCCTCTGTTGCTGCATCTCTGTGATAAGCTTGTTCTGAGCTTCCAACTTGGCACGGGCGGAAGAGGAGGCCTTCTATCGACGTGCTCTGACATCAGCCTTGTAGGAGTCGGACGGCACCACGGAGTCCATGAAGCCGTATCTACCGTAACTCCTCCCACTGAACTGGTCGTATATGACCACAGGGTCGACCGGCATGTTGATGGGGTCGCAGTCGACACCGTGCTTCGCTTTCATGGCTGCGGTATATATGTGCTACGAACAAATGAGATATTAAGTAGATTAGTTTCAAAACGATTGTATCCAACATATTTGGCACAATGATGTTATGTTTGCGACAAAATGACTTTGCATCTTCAAAGAGCTGTTCCCGACCATGTTGCCTGATGTCATTAATTTTTTGTAATATGGCCCCAATCAATCCTACATCACGAAGAATATTTTTTCCTCCTTTTGCAAGCATCAGGAAAGATAATTAGTTTTACCCAATAATTTAATCATAAGATGCATAATAAACACAAATTCAAAGCTCTCCATTGTTTTAGTAAACCCGCTGCACATGTTTTCTGTGATGTCGTAGGGCCATCTTCACATATGTTTTCTAATACCTCCAAGACTGCTTTCCGCATGAGTTGAAGACGACATAAAGTTTTGTGATGTGAACCCCACCGAGTATCCCCAGATTTTGCAAGATTAGTTTCTTGGTTTTTCCCTCTTCTAGAAAAAGTTCACCGGTTTCCAAACTATGCACGAGATTATCATGTTGTTCTTGGGCTAATTGGTTATGTATCTTATAGGATGCATTAACGGTGTTAACAATCAAAGTGGTGTAGTTAAAGAAATCCGTGACAGGAGAACAACACTTGGCAACAGAAACAACCACTAACTGCAACTGATGGGCAAAATAGTGTATATAAAAGGCATAGGGATTTTCATCTAGTACCCGTCTTTGTAGCCCATGGAATTCACCTCTCATGTTTGATGCCCCTTCATATCCTTACCCTCGTAATTTATGTATTGATAAACCCTGACCAATAAGCATAGCTTCCAAAGCTTCCTTTAGCGCAACTGATGTTGTGTCAGGGACATGTTGAATCCCAAGAAATCTCTCAAGCACACGCCCTTTGTTGTTGACATACCTATATGATATGACGTCACATAGAAAATATTATTAATATGAACATATGATAAAAGAAAAACAACAACATAAAGTAGTAACTAACCTCAAAATAACAGTCATTTGCTCTTTGATAGATGCATCTCGAGACTCATCAACAAAAATGGAGAAATTTTTATCCCCAATATTATTAATAATGGCTTTAGTGGTCTCTCTTGCACAAGCCTCACACAACTGCATCTGTATATATGGTGAAGTCAATAAATGATTCCCAAGAGAATTGCCAAGTATGTTTTGGGCCTCTTCATCTCTCTTTTTAAACCAATCAACCATTTCAAGAAGTTTCCCTTATTCGCAAAGGTACGAGATTCATCATGGCCACGGAAGGTAAGAGCTTGCAATAAAAGAAATCTCACAATAGCCAATATAATAGTGATACGACCCAAATATTCTTCTTCCTGCTTCTTGGATCCACTTGGCATCACATATGCTACACTTTGCTTTTGATTTTTAAAAGCCTCACAATGTTTTCTAGCTTTATTATGCAAGCCGTCTTCTTTACCAACATGCTCAACAAATGTTGCGGTTGCCTTCTTCCAATTACTAAACCCCCTTATTTGTGAAAGCATCAACACCATAATTATTAGGTCTTGGTTGCTTGAAAAGATAACAACAAAAACAGTAGGCAGAATCTTTGGTAACACTATATTCCAACCAATTATGATTTTTGAATCATAATTCTAGAAAGCTTCTTTGTCGATCACCCTGTTGCTTTTTTGGATATTTATTACCAATTGGTTGGCATGGACCCCTTAACAAGTACTCTCTTCTAACAGCATCCCTAATGTTTATATGATATTCCTCAGTTGGTTTTCGAAGCCTAGGATCAGAAACTATGTCTGTCGGATTAAGCTCCAATACCTCAGTGGCATGAGTTGGCCCCTCAATAGTAGCCTCGGTAGGGGTAGGGGTTTCAGTTTGATTATTGTAATTGTTACTAGCTCCGGTTCCCACAGTTTCAACAAGATTTTGGTTGGAATTTGATTGTGGTTGTGGCATAATGGGTGTTAGTGGTGGGCTCCAAAAAGATTTCAATGTCCTCGGCCTCTTCATCCTCTAATATGGTGGATAAATCAATTTTACACAAAAACAATGATCACATATTAGGCTACAACTTCAATGAATGAACAAAAACTAATTAAATATATGATGACAACATGATATAATTAAATAAGAATTATATCTCAGTGTTTTAGCTTATCTCAAGTTTCAGCATGTCACCACACTAATATTTAACCAAACAGCAATGTAATGCAACATGTAAATACACATTGCTCAATTAGCAAAAATGACGCTGAATGTAACAGAATAGCTAGAATATCAAGTTACTGAAAATAATAGCATTCGATTAACAGTGGAATAATTCACAATGAACAATGGTGGTTAAATTGGGTATGCTCCATTAGCTAAGCTAGGATTGTTTTAGTAGCCTCTATGCACATCCACAAAATAGAGATGGAAAATTCTTTATCTTACATGGCAATTCGGCCACTAGACTTGCCGGCGGCCGGTGGGGCGGGGCCCGGCGGCGGTGGGGAGAGGCGGGGCCCGGCGGCGGCGGGGAGAGGCGCAAGCGCTAGGGTTCGGGAGGGAGACGGGAGTGATGAGAGGGAGAGGACGAGACACGAGAGGGAGCCGGGTGGTGGTGGCTGGGGTGGGAGAAGTTGGCCGGGGTGGGTGTGGGGGGGGGGGTTTCCATATGGGCCAGGCCCGGGGCCGGTGCCTCGGTGACCCTAGGCCCAAATCCGCCCCTGCCGTGATACATTACCTTTTTGAGGCATGACCAAATAACATTACAATTTAATGTCCATTTGCTCCATTACACTATTCGCATGCTGCCTTAACTTCAAATATTCAAAATAAATAAAAAATAAAAATTCAAATAAATTTTGAGGTGCTAAATATTAGTGTATTCAACTGCTCAAATTGAAACTAGGTTATGAAATGCGGAAATAGACCGAACTAAGAAATATTCAAAATAATTCAAAACAAAAAAATCATTCTAAAAATGCATAAAAATTTGAGGTGTCAAATACACTTTTATTCACCACACCGAATTCCACGTATATGGTATTCCAAATTCAAATAAATTTAAAAATCATTAATGTTTTTAAATTTGGTATTTCAAATGCTAAATTGTTTGGTTTAAAATTTTATGTGCCAAATAAAATTATGTTTTACACCTTATTTTTTTGGATTTCTTGAAATGATTTTGCATTTTATTTTGAATTTTTCAATATTTCGTAATTTGTTTTATTTTGACATTTCATAACCCATATTATGGAGTTCACAATTGAGGAGTTGGATATGCTTGCATTTAGCACCATGAAATTTTTTGGGATTGTTTTAGTTTTGTTTGTGTTTATTTTGAATATTTTAAGTTAAGCTAGCATGCGAAGAGTGTGATGGAACAAATGAGTGCCAAACTGTAGTGTTATTTGATCATTGCTCAAACTGGTAGTGTGTCACAACATAAGGCACCAATTTGCAGTGTCTTGCAGTCAATTCTACCTTCATTCAATGGTCTGACAAAGTCATGAATTCCACATGGCGCTCTACTGTACATCCTAATTAATGTCTCCATCTTTAGCTAGACACAATAGTTTGATAATATGAAAAAGTTTTCATCGTTCTTAGTAGAGCGGTCCTGGCAATAATATAGAAGGAAGTAACAATGGTGATGATGAATTGTGCTATATTTTTCCCATGATCCATGACAGTGACAACCCAATAATATATAGTTTGACGAAGTCATGAATACCATACTCAACGATATATCAACGAGCATCAATGTGATTGCTCAATAACCACTTAACATGCTCTTGCTCTCGATCATGGCGCAAGGTGTTTAAAGGATGTGACATGATTTGATTTTATTGAGGATTTTGTCTAATATTTGATTTGAACTGAATGGACTATAATTTAAACACTTGTAATTTTCATGATTTGAATTACTCGTGATGTTTCTTTGTCTGAATGGTTTTTTTAGTCTTCATAGCTTTTGTAGATAATTTTGAGACGGGTTTCTTCATTTTTGGAAGAAAGTCATTTGGAGCTTGATTTATTTGCTATGGCTTTTGCAAGGCGCTGCACATATGAGCTGTATTATCTTTTTGGTTGCATTGGATCACCGTGAGCTAGTGGTGCTTTAAAATGAAGCTTTGAGGTTGGGATATCATGTGTATTCATGTTGCAAAAATTCCCTAGAAAGTTCTCTTTGGTTATATATATTTTCTCGCTTATTTCTTTTGCATATTTTTTTTTCTATAGCCCACCTCCTTGTATTTATTGATCTGGGTGTTCTAGTGCGTGTAAGAGGTTGCTCATATCATTATTTTCATCTTCCAACCCATCAACAAATATTGATCAAATTCTTGGTTTTTTGCTGTCAGTGTGGTTCTTCTCACGCGGTAGACATAGTTTGTACATTTCATATCTTTTTCTCGGATATGTTTTTGAAGTGATTCTTGTTTGGTTGACTTCGTAACTTCTAGATTTACATTCAATAAAATTTGTATGGCCACTGGAACCATGATTAATTTGAGATCTACGAAGGTATTGCCGAATCTCTGTTGTGCAACCTGAAGGTTTGTCTCTGTTATATTGTAGGCACTAGCTACCTTTTGAAATCTATGACCACTGTACTGAGACTATGACCCTCTTTGATTCACGGTTTGATTTGGTTTTGTTCGGTTGAGTTAAAATTTATCATTTTTTCAGACCATTTAGAATGCCATTTTGTAAAAAAAATTTAGGGGTTTGTGGGTTTTTTCAAACATCTATTTTTTTTTAATAATTTTTAAAGGAAAAGTCTATTTAACAGTCGACTTAGATTTATTTTTTTTCAGTCAATATCTGCACCGTCGGATTCTTTTGCGTTGTGATTCGCGCTGGGCGGTGGGGGTAAACGTGCGGCGTCAAACCCGACACTTCTTTGTCTGAATTTTTTTTGTATTTTCTCGATCCGCGCGCCCCGTTGCTGTCTTGAAAGGAAAGAGAGACTGCAGGGGGCGAGGGGGACGGCAGCGTCGACGACTTTTTCGTCGCGGGGATCTTCGCTGGCGACCGGAGGAGATAGTCGCGGGGGATCTTCCTTGTCTACCGGAGGAGCTCGTCGCCGTTTTACTGAGCTTGTCGGCGATTGGTATTTTCAGTTGAAACCGGCGCATCGAGGTGAGTTTTTTGAACAAGGTTTTTTGTCGTTCCTGGTGTGGTAGTTCACGTGTTCTGCGATGCGAGGTTTTTGGGTTTTAGTGGCTTTGTTAGGGTTCGATCTGTTTGCTGGTCGGTGGCGACACAGTGGAGCAGCTTTTTTGAGTCATGTTCTTTTTTTCCTGTTCATTTTTTAGCTTTTATGTTGAGGGGATTTTGGAGAGCGGAGAGTTCAGGGGGGTGGGGGTGGATGCATGTGTTTGTGACTTTAGATCAATCTTTTCTGCAAGAAATAGGCAAGCTCGCGTGTCGCGTTTTATTGTTAGATGGCTGCAAATATAGTCCAGCTCAGAGATCAAACGCTTCCATGGTCTCCTTCAATTCATGGCATGTAGCTGTCGCTGGGGGGATCGATCTTTTGCGGTGTCATTTTTTGGGTGGATTTGTAGTGCAAACACAAGCAGTAATTTCTAAGCACACGATCCCCCAATAGTGCGGTGTCTTGATATGGCTTTTGTTTTGCTACGTATTGTCTTGCGCATATGTGGTTATTTGTTGTGTTGTTGAGGGTAGTTGGTTGGATTCTTTTATTCAAAAATAGTTTGATAATTTTTTGGTGCATTGTAGAGCTCAGATCTTCAGATTTGTGGGATTCATACGTAGATCTTGTTATGTAGAGGTTAGTCACAGCTATAGTTTTTTGTTTGTCCATTGTTATGCAGATCTGATTGTATAGTTTTTTTTTACTTTTTTATAGTTTGTTAGCTTAGTTTTTGTATCCAGCAGTTTGCTTCCTCTGGGTAAGCGTTGCTGTAGCTGCTCTGTTTTCGATCTCCAGTGTAATATTCTTATGCATTGTCCCAGAGCACATTTCATTTCGGTACTGCCTATATTAATCAGTCCCTTGTGTGGATTGAAGGGAATCAGTCCCTTGTAGTACCTTGTGTGATCAAGCATGCTTATTTTCTGGAACAGAGCATATGCCTAGAGAAGCCTTTAGGCTTCATCATATTCTTTGAAGATAATCAACAGGACATATTTTGCTTGGTCCAATACTCATGCACATAACAATAATGCAAATGTTGCTTCTAAATGCATAATGAAATTATGAATAGGGGACCATGTCCATATGCTTGCTACTGCATGTATACTGTGCATACGGCCATATACCAAAATTAAAAATCTGGACATGGCAATCAACATGTAGCTATAATCAACATTCATCAGACATCTGTAACAATGGCTAGTTATGCACCAGGAAGAAGAACCAAGAAAGAAACATCACAAAAGCATTACATATAAGGTTGCTAACTTGGCACACTTAATACAAGTATGCCATATGCCCAAGGATGCTATGATGAAGGAACATTTTCTGTTTGCTATTGTATCTTTTACTAATTGCCCTCTAAATACATTGCCATATGCCCAAAATCCATTAAAGAAAATTGTGGCTTCTTATTGAACAATCAGATCTGAGACCCTCTTCAGAAATGTAAGGTACATACATCATGTACTGACTAGAGAACATGAGGATTGTTTTCTGAATGTCTAGATTTTTTTAAATAAATGGTACAACAATGTACAGAACTATAGACATTGTGTTGCCCTATTAGTTAATTTGATTTAGACATTGTGTTGCCCTATTAGTTAATTTGATTTAGTATGTATCGTTTCTTTTTGAGGTGCCGGATATATGGTGCTTTCTCCCTATTTTAAGTTCATTTTCTTCTTTTTTTTTGAAAAAAAGTCCAGTTTGTTTAAAATGTGGTTTTCTTTGGTTATTTATTCACTGGCTAAAGAACCTACAGCTACAACTATCTTTGGTTTTCATTGTAAGTATCAGTTTTAGTTTCTTTTAGAAATGTTAGATGCTACTGCATAGTGCTAACTAAAAACTAGTTTTCAGTTCTTTTCTTTCAGTTTCAGTTATAGATTCAAACTACACAGTGCTAACTAAATTCAATATCATTATTTGTTTTCATTTTTCAGGTTTTCGTTTTCAGTTTCAGTTTTAGTTTCTTTTAGAAATGTTAGATGCTATTACATAGTGCTAACTAAATTTAGATTCAGTAGTTGTTTCATTAACAACTATTTGATGGTACTACATAGTGCTAACTAAAATCAGTTTCATTGATTTGTATCATTTTTCAGTTCTTTTCTTTCAGTTTCAGTTTTAGATTCAAACTACATAGTGCTAACTAAATTCAGTATGATTGTTTGTATTCATTTTTTCAGTTGTTCATTTTCAGTTTTAGTTAGTGCTAACTAAATTCAGATTCAGTAGTTGTTTCATTAACAACTATTTTGATGGTACTACATAGTGCTAACTAAATTCAGATTCAGTAGTTGTTTCATTAACAATTATTTGATGGTACTACATAGTGCTAACTACATAGTGCTAACTAAATTCAGATTCAATAGTTGTTTCATTAACAACTATTTTTCAGTTATTTTCATTTTTATTTTCAGTATGATTGTTTGTTTTCATTTTTCAGGTTTTCATTTTCAGTTTCAGTTTTAGTTTCTTTTAGAAATGTTTGATGCTACTACATAGTGCTAACTAAATTCAGATTCAGTATTTGTTTCATTAATAACTATTTTTTGACGGTACTACAAAGTGCTAACTAAAATTAACCAAAAGGTATATTAGATTCATACTACACAGTGCTAACTAAGATCAGAATCAGTTAGTGCTACATAGTGCTAATTTTAGTTTCATTTAGAAATGTTTTTATACCCCTCTGTATAGTTCTCATGTACATTAGCTATTCGTTCATGAACCATATAAGATGTATGATGCAAACCAACAAAAGGAAGAATCCATGCAACAATAATATAACATTCAACCAAATAATCCATATGACGTGCTATATTTTTTTTATGTACAATTATTGTAATCTTACTACAATTTGTTCTACGATTTGAATGAGCTTAACGTAATAATAAAAAAGCTCAGTGTTTATAGAAGCTAGGAATCATAACTAACATGATAAGGAGTTTTTCATGTATGTTCTGGGGGGTAGATCTGTCTTGCTTGGTCTGTGTTAGATTTATGGAGAAAACTGGAAAAACAAATTTTGTTTGAAGATAATGCATGACCTGGAAAGAAAATTGGGGAAACTTTTTTATGCTTTGAACTATATATTATGCAAGTATGTAATAGCACCTAAACATGTGTGTTTTTTGTTTTCATAGAGTAGCCCTTTGTTTTGTGGCCCTTTGTTTTTCTTTCAAAACAAACCAAAACTAAATTGTCAGATCTATATCAAAAAGATGATTAAAGCTAATTGGTTAATTGGTTGTATGTATAGCTAAATCAAAAAACGTGAACGCTGAAATCTTTTTGCATGCTTCTTTTTTTTTTTGCAGTTCATTGAAAGACTAGTTCAAAATAAAATTCAGATCAACTCACAGATTTTTCAGCAACCCAACACATTGCTGCTCCAAGCCCTTCCTCACCCATGGTGCCCTTCCGGGAGCAAGAGATTAGGTGATCTGTCATTTGCTCCCCAGAGAGTTCATCTTTGCCCTCAACACATATTTTACTCCTGTTTCTCTTCCTTCTTGGTCCGTCTCTTTTTTATTTTCTACCAATATGTTACGATGAGAGTCTTCTCTTTTCTTGCAGGAAGGGCTGATCTGTTTATACTGGGCCTTTTTTTAGTTTTCTTGTTTTTGTTCCATACAGCATGTTTGGCCCATTATAATTCTTGTATAGAACAAAACTGTTTAATGGGCCGGTAATGCGACATTTTAAATGTTTGGCCCATTGACTATGAGCCCTTTTTCCAGTGCAGATATAACAATGAAAGCAAGACACTGAAGTGACAAAAAAAAAACGACTGAAAACAACTAAAAAACAGTCGACTGAAATCTTTTTTCATTTTCAGTTGACTGTCAACTAGACAGTCCCATTTTTAAATACGCTCAACTTTTAGTTCAACTTAAACTAAACCGGAACAAACGGCGAATCAAAAAGGCCTATGTACCGCTGCTGGAAGCAGAGAATGGGCCTGGCCTCCCTCACCTTCGTCTCCTCCCATCGCATGCGGCATGCAGCCTTTCTACCTGGATGAAAAATTCTCCCCCTAATCGATAGCTGTTTCCAACAACGCTAGCTCATCACTTATTCATCTGGTCATGTGCTTAATTATATATGTGCATGGCGTTACAGGGCCGGCTAATGAAATTAACCCTATATATATATCCTGATCGATATGCTTGCTGCTTACCAACTATATATAAGTCTTCGATGTTAAAATACATTAAAGCTATTTTCTTGTCGCTCTGCTATATGTATACCTTAACTTGGGTTAATTGTTCTAACTGATAGCTTAATAAAGGTACGCATTTGCATTACTTCTCCGAATGATGGTGCACATAGAGTTGAAAAACCAAGGATCCAAACCACGCGCATATATATATAGTTGCAGATTATTACACGCACATATATGTGTGCTCACTGATCGATAGACATACATACAGGACACAGCCACAACACATACGATATCTGAAGTTCTGAAAGAACTGCATATGCATCGACGCTAAACAAATCAAAAGGCAGTACTGTTCTTATTGACGAGAGACTGTTGCTAATTATCCAGCATGCATGGCTTCGATTATCAACTTAGCTTGCACAGATGCAGCATATATGCATGCGTCGTCGTGAATGGATCAGGCTGCAGGCTGCACGTAGGTGGCGGCGGCCGCGGCGTTCTTCATGGACTCGACCTGCGCCCTGCCGCTGGCGCCCTTGGCGCGCACGTGCCTGCGGTACTCGTCGAAGGTGATGGGCCGCCGGTACAGCGCCGGCGAGCCCGGGCCGACCAGCGAGCTCGCCGGCGCGACGGGGAGGTCGCCGCGAGGGTTGCAGAAGAAGGCGACGGTGAGGCGCTCCGCCGCCGAGCTCGCCAGCGCGCGGTGCTCCGCGCTCTTGTACCGCCCGTTGCTCAGGATCTGAATCGGCCCACGCATGCATGCGTCCATACATATGATATGATCATCCAGTGAATTAAAATAGTTAAATTCTCAATAGTTAACTACGTACGTGTATCGATTTATACTATTATAGGGTGATCATCCTGCAATTAAGCGGTTAATTTCTTGCTTGCTTTGATCATCCAAGAGCTCGATTATATATATCTTAGTTTGATTATGCATGCACGCATGTATATATACGTTCGTATACATCAAAGTGATGATCGATATATATTCTTCACGCATGCCAATAAACATGAGCAAACTAATCATTATAAAAGTCTTGAAAGCTAAGCTTTTGATTTCAAGATCATCGACATCAATAACCAATTTATCAACTGTTTATTATTTTATAAAAAAAATGCTTTGGTCTTTTTGAAGCCACTTCTAAAAAAAAATTCTTAATTAGTTGCAAACTCTTAAATTAATCCGGCTTCTCGAAGCCACCTTTTGAGTCTCGTGAAGTATAGTTTCAGTAAATTATCAAATAATTTCAGCATAGGAGAACACCGAATTTAATCAAAACAAGTGAAATTTTTTCGTTCAAATTAACAACCAGCATCAGACCAGTTTTTTTTAAGGAAACCGCACAGATTAAATTGAGTATTTTATTTTAATCTTTGCAAGAACGTACTGGTGATACTACACAATACACATATGTAGTTCCTTTTGACTTGTTGACAGAATGACATCAATAACACACAGATGCACGGTACGATGCATGCAAAGAGAAAAGATATCATGTTGCTAAATTTCAAAAAAAAAAATGCGCGCGCGCACGTATACCCATTCCCGTTCCAGAAAATTTGATGTTTTAAATTTGTCCTAAGTAAAAAAATTATCTATACAAATATTTTGAACTATTTGAATTGGACACATAAAAATCATACATTTAGTTTCGTCTCAAAAGGCACTTTCATAATATGGTAATTTTGGATAATTATATAAATAACTTATAACACTAACTAGCAGTGACAGGTGCATTCCGATGATTGTCAATGTTTAAAACATCGTGTTTTTAGAAACCGGATGGAATGCGCACACAAACACTAGAGGCAAAATTTAGGATGGACACATCTAAAGATCACCTGAATCTGATCTCCAACATTTACCAGGAAGGAGCCTGGGATTGGCTGCACCGTTAGCCATGTGTTTCCCTTGAGCACTTGTGTCCCCATGACTTTATCATCAGCAAGCAGCAAGGTAATACCACCAGGATCGGAGTGAGAGGAGAGACCAAATGTGACGTCAGGCTGTGGGCACTTTGGATAGTAGTTCACACGCATACAAGCTGCGATGCCATCGTTGCCACCAAAGGCCTCATGGAGGTAGCCCTCGTCCAACCCTAAGGTGTAGGACATAGCCCGTAGCAAGACTCCACAAACATCCATCAGCTGGCATGCGTACTTCTGTGTGGCTTCCCTGCATAATACACACCAAAACAAGTTAATTTGTTCCTAAAAAACACAAGTTAATTTGAAGCATGCATGCATGTGGAGAAATATTTTAGGATTAATTTGTTTGATTCCTGTAGCTAGACACGCTAAATAGATTTGGTATTAATTATTGGCCATGCCAATTAAGGACCATTGATTGATGCATGCTCTATAATTATATACTAATTAAATGAGACAATGGAACCTAAAAACAGATATATTCTACAGACGAACTAAAGATATTGATCTACCTCAGATCATCATTAGGGATCTTTGGCCACTTCTCAAGGTTCTTCATACCGCTTGGTAAGAGGTTGAGGAAGTAATAGTCATTCCAGTCCAAGATTGCCCCTTTCTCAACTCCAAGACGGCTCCCATACCCTTCATATGTCACTGGTGAGTTTGTATAGATCTTCATCTCTTCCATGGGGAGGCCAAAGAACTCCCTCCATGCTCCTCTCATCCTCTCCACAACATCTATGTCCACACCATGGTTCACTAGCTGGAAGAACCCCCAGTTCTCACATGCATCAGCCATTGCTTCTAGCATTCTAGTGTGGCGATGCTCATCGGGGACATTTGGGAAACCAGCAAGGTCAATCACTGGAACCCTAAGAGTAGGATCAACCGTGCTAGTTGTATTATTGGGACTTTCAGATGGAGGTTTGATGTATTGTTGTGGCACGGTGAGCATACCGGAGTTGGAAAGAGTTTGCACTGGTACAATGGCTTCTGGCCAGTCATGGAGAGTGTTTGCTGCCACTGCTGAGACAACTCTTGGTTTGTTTATGGAGAGATAGCTAGCGTGTGTCTATATATAGAGAGAGAGGATCGATGTATAAATGAGTTTAAGGACCATATATGATACATGTGCATCTTTTTTCCGTAGCGTTTTTATAAAACAGTCAGTGATACTACGTGTCGACGGTTGGGATATTGACCCAAGTCAACTAAGGTTCTTAAGAGGGAGATAGGAGACACGCCGAACAAGACGAACAATAACGAACAGGGAGACAAGGGTTTTTATCCTGGTTCAGGCCTCTCCGGAGAGATAATAGCCCTACGTCCAGCCTTTCTTATATATCAGAGATGATTACAAAAGGTGGCTCGGTGAGACGAACAGGTCTCGGCGAGATTATGGTATATGTGCGACAATGCAATGGTAGGGTGTCTACGAAGTGCTAAGATGCGAAAGCTCTTGGCCCGTGTCACCTAAACGCCACAAGGGCCCTGTTTATATAGTGCAGAGCAAACCGACCTACCGAGGGAATATCAGGCCGGGCTAACTACGAGATCGTAACGAACTCGACATGCCAAATATATCCCGAGGCAGATAAGGCATACTCCCAGTTTTGGGGATCACGACTTCTATTCCAATCCGGAAAACCACGTCCGGGTCTTCACGTAGCCGTGCAGAACTCCTGTTCGAGACGGACTCAAACACGATTCCTTGGCCGCTACGCATCATACCAGCCAGGAGGCTGTTTGGCAGGACGCATATGGGCCAAATAGAACCTTCCAGGGAACTGGGCCCTGGTAGGCTGTTCGATTGGGCCGTTAGGGAGTGGACCATGGCAATGGGCCGTAATTTTATCCCCGACAGCTAGCCCCCGAGACTCAAGTGGAATATCTCACTGGAGTGGGGTCTTCCTCTTGAGACTCAAAGTCGAGAAGAGGGAAATTTTGTTGTTACAAAGTCGTGTAACAAACGACCGAACAGGTTATGATTCAACCGAACAAGAACTGCTCGGGACCGAACAAACCTGCCCAGTGCAGAGCAACTCTGCTGTGTCGAACAGGGAGTCACATCTGCCTGAGCAGAGCACTCAGCCTTCAGTGCAGACGCTGAAAAAATAGCCGTTGGTAGATTCCAACGGTAACTTTCTGCCGCTGCGCAGTGAAAACAGGCGACCGTTTTACCTAGCCGTTGCGGTAAAAACTAGCTGTTTTATGACAAACCGTTGCAGAGCTGCTCATATGGGGCTATAAAAACACCCAAGCCGCCCGCGGCTAGCCACTTCTGCTCTCACGCCTTTCCTTCCCAAGCCCTAATTCCAGCCGCGCTCAGCATCCGACCGCCAAACTCCAACCTCAATCCTGTCCGTCTGGCCCTGGGAACCGCTATGGCCAAATTCTCTGGCACTAGCTTGACCGAGGAGGACCTGAAGGTCTGGGAGGAGGAGGGCCACATCGACGCCGGTAGCTGGAGGCTGCCCGGGGAGGAGGAAACTCTGGAGCCGCTTGAGGGAGAGTTCGTCAACTTCAAACAGTTCGCACTGTTCGGGTTGAGGTCTCCCGAGAGCGACTTCGTAGAGGCCTTCTTCAACATCAGTGAAAACAGGCGACCGTTTTACCTAGCCGTTGCGGTAAAAACTAGCCGTTTTGTGACAAACCGTTGCAGAGCTG
>SPJY01037268.1:2064538-2122717 GCA_005191435.1 Raddia distichophylla | reverse complement strand
GCGCGCGAGCATGGCCAGCGCGGCCGGGTGCGGATAGCGCGACCGGCGCGGCTAGGGCCGGTGATGCCGGCGCCTTCCAACGGTCTTCGGTGCATGGGGCGGCCTTAGGTACTTCGTGTACCCAAATTTCATCCGTTACAGATCCAAGGATCGGAGGTTTACAATTCAATGGATCTACCGGATCCTCGTAAATTCTTAAACAGATTAAATTCATTGCGATTTTGTGTTCGTTCGTCGCCGATCCAAAGAACCGGCAGTTAGATTCAACAGGATCTACGAGATCCAAGCAATTGCTTAACAGATTCAAACAGGAACCCGCGGTAAAAACCGATCTATACCTTCGATTCTTGTGGCAAAGACGGGATGCGTGAATTGTCGCGTAGGACAGATCGACGGGTCCCAACTAGGCCAACGGAGGGGACGAAGATTCGATGCAGTTCATCGGCGACCGATCTCCGGCGTCGTTCGTCAGAGCTTCGTGCTAATAACGTCTTAGACAACCACGCTACCGGGTGTAGTTCAAGGTTGCCTAGCAGTGCGTATATCGTAGACGACGGCGAAGAACAATCAATCACAGATGAACACAGAGTATGTAGGAGAGGTGTATTCTTTATTGCTTTTCAGATCTGTATATAATAGATGGGATCCTCTCCTATTTATGCTTGACGGCTAGGGTTTCGGCTTGGTCCAACAAGTGGGCCCCACCCCTAGGCGCACGCCAGGCCCAAGGCCGGCGGCGGCCCGGGATGGGTTTCTCAACAGTATACGTAGTCAAGTGCAAAGAACACAAATCAATTGATCGACAGTAATAAAATTGATTGTTACAAGCAGGTAGCCAGCTAGAAGAAAAGTCGTGTCATTAAATCAATATTCGCTCGTATTAATATTATTTTATTGTGCCGGTTACTCTATCTTGTTATCTGGGACAGTTTACTTTGTGTTAATTCAATTGATGGTAGATATCACTGCACAACCTTTTTATTTGAGACTTTGCCACTCCACATGCCACATATCCTATTTTTCACTATATTTAACTTGTATTTGCGTATTATGACAATCCCCCCCCCAATTTTGTACCTTTCCTATTCTTCCTCCCTAGTATCGCGATGGCCACACGGGAAGTAGCAATGGCGCAAGCGGAGGCGGATCGAGATGGGCTCACCGCGAGGTGGAGACTATGCGATCAAGACGGCGATGAGGCACGAGGCGGTCTTATAGAGGGCTGCGACTGCGCTAGAGGGATGGCGATGGGAGCTCAATGGCACTCCCAACGGCAGCGGTGGCGACTGCCCGAGTGGGACGGTGATGAGGCGTAATGGCCATGTAGGCGGCGTGGCAGCGGTGGCAACCATGCGACGACCTTGCAGGTGACAACGGCGACACGGGGTTTGACAACCTTGCAGATGGTGACGAAGAGAGTGCTAGCAAGGCAGCGACCTTGCTAGTAGTGTGGTACTGACGGAGGCAGCGTTGGTGGCCTCGCTGATGCTGAGGAGGGGGGATAGATCTAGGAGGGAGGAAGGGGAAGGTGAGTAGAGTTGGGAACAATGGCATTGTGTAAATAGACAAAGACAATGATAAAATTGTCTGATTTTAAAAAATGGTGGAAAAATAGGGCATGTAGTGTTTGGAGTGGTAAATGTCTAATAAACTATGTGAATGTGGCCCCAATGAGCATACGGTAGTGTTAGCGTTGGAGTAGTTGGAATAAAAAGGACCGGAATTAGTGCTCACGTGTTATTATTCACGCGTGAAAAATACCCACGAGAGAATTGGCCTCTATTTTTATGGGATTTGATTAGAGTACTTTTTATAAAGATTAGATTAGTTTCTTAGAGTCAAAATCAAGCATCCCTATAAATGAGATATCTATGTATCCTTTTTCAATTAGCAATGAATTAAAAAAATTGGTCTAAAGACCATCCGCGCCACGCGTGACTTACCTCTGTGCCACGCATGGCCCCCTGCACGCCGCCGGCGAGATCCCCTCACCAGCGTCCCTAGCATTTGTCCCCTCTCTGATCCCTTTCAGATCTGGTCTAATAGATTAGGGTTACAACATCTGGTATCAGAGCTAATTGTCGCTTGCACCATGACTCGCGATAATGGTTTTGGTCCTTCGAACCCTACGGAAGTGGCTATGTCAACCTTGCACCGTAGCCTGGATCTGTCCTTCTCCACCACACGGGATGACCAAACCAAGAGTTTGAAGGATACTTAGTCAAGGCTAGCCCATACTACTCCCTCCAGTTTGATAATTCCTATCGTTTTAGACATGATCTCACATACCAAGGAAGTATTAAATATCTCGTAGTAATAATATGGTCAAATGAATGCTTGTAGCTTAGTGGTTGCTCCCACTTTTCCATAAGTTGCATGCCTAGGTTCGAGTACACTTTATTTACATGCACACCCAACAAATGGTTCTAGAACCACGTAAAGTTCTGCTTACAATTAATGCATCCTAGAACGACATGAATTTTTCAACTAAACACAAAACACTCCAGCGACAGGAATTATCAAACTGGAGGGAGTAGCACACATGTTCGCAGCTTGACTGCCTCAAGGAATCGATCCTTAGGAAATCAAGGTGGGCCCCACACTAGGCCCAAGTCTTGTGCTGCTGCACCCGTCTTGCAACCAGCCACCCCAATCAGGTTTTGCAAAACATTTTCACCCGATAGTACATACTATCAACTAACCCTTTTTAAAACATGACAGCGGCGCTCGTGTGCACACCAGAGACGGGGAAGAAAAGAGTTGCAGCGGGGCTAGCTAATTCGGCAAGGTCTAGCCAAATTGATCACCGGGAACAACTCTTCTACCTCTAAGGATGCTCACCGAAACGAGAAAAGAGAGGGATTATCAAAGGAGGTGCGGATTCTAGGAGGAGACACTAGCAGCGGCGAAGTTGATGATGTTGATTCCGGTGAGCAATTCCGGCAGCTCTGACGATGATCTCCTAGTAGTGACAGGAAAAATGGATCAAGGAGAGTGCATATGAGGTCTCCCTTGAAGGAATTGAAGAAATGACACTTACTCGAGCCTAATTCGGAGAGAGTGCAAAAGGCAGGTGATGAGCTCAGGTTGGGGATTTTATAGGAGGGTTGAGAGGGAGATTTAGGGATTTTGGTGGGGATTAATGGCCACTAGTCAAGTAAAAATTGCTGCCATTTAGCAATTCAAGATGGCCACTAGGAAAGGTGAAAGAATTTGGCTCGTCCCCTTCTCACTTGATGGTTGCGCAGGAGAACAGGAAGGTGGAGTGCTTGGCTGTGCAGGAGATTATGAGAAGGAGAGGAGAGAAAAAGAGAAGGAAGAGAGAAAGAAGGGGAAGAGAATGGCAAGTGGGCCCTAGGGAAGGTGAAAGGAAAGTAATTAAATAATAAGGTCAAAACAAATAGAATATAATAGAAATATATTTCTCTTTCTTTCCAAAATATTCATCAAATAAAATAACTGAAGACAAAATATAAATTTTTTTTTGAAAGATCGCCAATATTTATTTGATTTTAGAATTTTCACAATTGTAACCTATGGTTACACAGTTGTAGGAAAATATTTATCAAAAGAATTTATATAAGTATTATTTTAGGAAAGCATCCAAATATTTATTTATTTTTATAAATACACAAGCCATCATCCTTTCTATCATATCCTTTCTATATGTCCAACCCATGCTTTAATGACAATATAAAATAAGACAATGATAAATACCAATGCTGATTCACCTTGCTTGCTTATGACTTGTAGTTGTAGGACATTTCACTTGATTCAGGTCATGTAGCTGATCATATGTAGTAGTAATTGCATTGCATCTGTCCTCCCTCCAATCACAACACAAAAAATAGTGCACGGGGTTCGCCTAAAAAATGTGCGGGAAAGCTTGGCGCCAATGCATTCTTCAAATTTTTTCAGAGAAGATGTCCAGAGAATAATTTCTTTGAAATTTGTGGGGCTAAGAGCCCTTCGGCCGAGCTCATCTCCGCCTTGCACCGCCGCCTGAATCTGTCCTCCCCTGACTTACCATAGCCTCCGTTGAAGCCCCTACTAGCACAAATATTGCATACATTGTAATATGAGTGAACATTACAGCAAGCTACAACACTACCATCTAAGTCATTGTTCGGGCATGGAACCTCTTGTAAGTGTGGTCCAGGTACTTCCCACCGGGCTACAAGTTGCTATGGAACTCAATCAGATATGGCCATCTCTCTCTTCCTCACCTTTCTTCCTTCCCTTTCTCTCGACCTGTTCCTCTATATGCCCTAAGTCGTTGTAGGTGTCTCATTGCCTCTGAATTTGCTTATGGTTGACAATAAGTTGAATTAAATTTTGTGGCTGGAGCCGAAGCATTGTTGTGCATTCTGATGGCTACTTGATTTGGCATGGAAACTGAGGAATTGTATTGAGAATGACGTGATAATTTGGTACGATCATTCTCAGCATAAGGATCTGATCTCATGTGCCTCTGAGTTTCAAATCTTTCAATAAGAAAGTTCTGTAATTGAGTTGAAAAGACATTGATGCTCATTTTAATTGTTATTTTCCAAAATAAAAAGTAAACTAAAACTGAATTTCTCCCAGCAAGAATGACAGCATGACAACATGCTTTGCTGCTGGTATGTCCCAAAAATGACAGCATGCTTCGCTGCTGGTGTCTCCCAAAAAAGACTCTTTATTCGGATTTTTCCCAGTCCTTACCAAGTATTAAATATCAAAATAACTTGCTCATCAACCAACAAACAAGCCGTAGCCTGGTCGAAAACAAATACAGCCTTTGAAGCTGAGGTGGCCAGTTCAAGTCACTGGATCAACAACTTTTTAATTTTTTTAAGCACAAAAAATTCAAACTTATGGACCCAAAACGTAGGTCCCAGATGGATGACATTTGATAATGTAATTTTTTTAAGCACAAAAAATTCAAACTTATGGACCCAAAACTTAGGCCCCGGATGGACCACATTTGATAATGTGTAAGGTGTAAACCACATATGGGCTCGACAACGCCAAGCCAAACAAGGGGCCCTCCAGGCTCTAGCCACTCGGCAAGAAAAGCGTTCCTGACAAAAAGTATATCGTTACAGAAAAGACATACATATGATGTCAGGCCAAGATCAGTAACCGAACATAATTTTCTCTATCTATGACAATTTGTTTTGTTGTTTTATGATAAATTTTCATGTTTCGTCACTAAGTTCGATGGGCTTAGGGGCGCGATATGATACATGACGGATTAAAAAAACTTGTCATAGAGGATTGCATATTTATGACAAAAGTTCACAACGCCACGACATTTTCATCACAAATAAGCACTTTTCTTATAGTGGTAACAATATTGGAGATAAACATCTGGATTACCGCGATGGAGTTTTGGTGATCGAGAAGGCTAGTGTGCAAGACAGGTGTTAGGCGGGACTCTAGCCGCTTGCCTGATGGATTGGGCACAGCCTAGAGACCCGAAGCCTTTGTTCAAGCTTTTGTTAAACTTTGATAAGAGTACATTTTGGTATTGTAATATTGCCTAGACAGCCTAATTAAACTGAGTCAATATGTATTTTGCTTAATGTAATAAATGTCATTTTGACGATATATATGAGATGATCCCTCTTCTGCATGTAATTGTTCCGTACTAGCAAGACAGATCTTAGGCTAGCACTGATGGTACGAAGGTTCCCGATTGGACCGAAAGTCAAGGGCTGACACCTGCATGCAAAGATATGCCATTTTTTTTGTACGATCTGGTGCAGATTGCAATAATGTTTTTTTGCATCTAATGAGCACGGTTCCAGGGGCCATGCCAGCAACCAAAAGCTGAGGTTGCATGAGCTGAGCCTGGTTGGGCCATATGCTAGAAACCAAACAATATAAGGCTGTATATGCTGATGTGCCAAGCCTGGTTGAGGCATATGCAGGAAACCAAACAACCCCTTAAAATGTCTGGTTGAGAGAATCAAACAGCCCCTTAAAATGTAATTGGTCGTCTGATCTAGAACCATCGCACGATCCAGTGAGGTAGGATTGGTTATGAATCATGAATACGTCCAACTGAGTTTGTTTGGAATGATGGAACGAATTGGTTTGAGATTACAGATGGCCAGCAGTTAGAGCAAGATGTGCGAGGGCTAACACTAATCTCATAGCCAAATTGACACGGGAACAGAAATTATTAGTGGTGGCGAGGATCATTCAGCTGTAAGCAATTTTAGAAACATTCAACGAGCTCGATCGATTCAAAATAATCAATGAAGACAAATGAATCGACAATGTCAAGTTGTGATCAAGAAGATCAAAATTCATCGACGTCGGACAATTAATCCCAACCTATAAGGACACCACCAATAAGTTTGCTCGGAGAGTACGTCTCCATAGTCTTGTGAGTGACGGCATTCTCCAGGATGCTGTTGGTTGCCGCTGTCGGCTGTCGCCGCTGCTGTGGTACCCCCATAGACCTCGTCGCGGCTACCATCATGCTCCTTAGTGTTGGGAGAACCAATTCTAGCCATCGATCTTCCAGGATTCCCGAGCCCTTCTTCACCGGCGCCGGTTGCCACCATGGCTGCTGTCTGGGACTAAGGGAGCTCATGTTTTCGGGAGGGATCTCAAGCAAATATCCTTTTTGTTGGGTCGCTTCATCCGGCATCAAATAGGGATGCAAGTAGGACACCATGCGGATACCCACTTACCCTCTCTAGTTCATTACAACAATCTTATCCCTCCGAACACAGACCGGGATGTGAGTGGCGAGGGTCCGCGATGGTTTAGGACAACCGAACCAAGCAGGCCCTTAATGATCCACGGAAGCTTGTGAGATACATATCCTCGTAAGAAGTCCACATTGATTAACATAATATTGCACATACATTGTCGTTAGTGGATACGAATAAACATGGAGATTACGGTATCCAGTATGGCCATAGATCGGAGAATATTGGATATTAGGTATTGTGAGACCATGTAACAAGTATTTAGCATCTTTCATGTTGATTTGGAATTTTGGTGTCGGTTTTAGTTTGGAATCTGGAAAGTTGAGTTGTGGCTGGTTTTAGTGCCGGAGGGACTTTCGGATAGTCTGGAGTCTCAAACAGGAGCGTGTGTGTCCTCTTTAAACTTATCCCGGTACGTTGTTCCCATATGGCGTATCGGACTGTCCGGTGCGTTGTCCAGCTTATGCAGCCCGAATTAGGGATTTTCTGGTCCTCCTAGACCATCTCTCGGACCATTCGTCACGTGCTCCGCCATGCAGCCCAAAACAACAATCCAATCTTGAAGAAAGAAAAAGAATAGCCCAAGAAGATGAGCAAGAGCTTAAGTAGGAGGCAGAAAATCTTGCAAACAAGGATTTTGAGCTGGATAAAAATGGAATTATAAGATACAAAAATAGAATATGTGTGCCAAATTCAAAAGAAATAAGACATTTGATCTTGGAAGAAGCACACGAATCCCTCTTTTCTATACATCCTAGAAGCACAAAAATGTATCAGGATCTTAAAAAGACATTCTGGTGGAAGAATATGAAGAGAGATATAGCAGAACACGTGAACTCATGTGATATCTGCCAAAAGATAAAAGCATATCATGGAAAACCACCAGGACTGTTACAGCCTTTGCCTGTTCCAGAATGGAAATGGGATGAAATTGCATGGATTTTATCACTGGACTACGCAAAACTAAATCTGGATACGATGCTATATGGGTAATAGTTGTCGGGGATAAAATCACGGTCCATTACCATGGCCAACTCCTTGACGGCCTAATTGAACAGCCTCCTAGGGCCTGGCTCCCTAGAGGGCTCTATCAGGCCCATGTGCATCCTGTCGAACAGCTTCCTAGTCGGCACGGTACATGGCGACCTGGGCTTCCTGTTTGAGTCCGACTTGAACAAGAGTTCTGCACGACTACGTGAAGACCCGGACGTAGGTTTTTCGGTTTGGAGCAGACGTCGTGATCCTCAAGAATAGAGATATATTTTATCTACCGCGGGATATATTCGGCATGTACATGAGTCCGCTACGGATTCATAAACAACCCGGCCCAGTTATTCCCCGGTAGGTCGGTTGCTCGACGCTATATAAACCAAGCCCCTACGGCGTGTGGGGGGGGATCCATTATCCAACATCTCTTACGCGAGATTAGCCAGACTCAAGTAGTTCGAATACTCCTTGTACACCCAGAATCTCACCGAGACTTGTTCGTCTTGCCGAGTTCTCCCTTGTAATCCTTTTACATATAGAGAAGTACTGGAAGTAGGATTATTATTTCCCCGGAGAGGCCTGAACCAGTATAAAAAACCTGCGTTTGTCCTCTGTTCGTTGATTGTTGTTCGCCCTGCTCGGCAGTGTCTTCTATCTCCCCTTCTGAAGAACCTTAGTTGACTTGGGACCGATATCCCAACCGTCGACAGTTGGCGCCATCCGTGGGGACCACAGTAGATCAAGCCTGTTCGAGCATGTCAAACTCACTCAGCGATCAAGAAACCCTTCCTGAGGGGTATGACTCAGAAGGACAGGATGTCACGTCCCCTGTCGGAACGGATCGATCCCCTCGATCTCGATCGCCTTCCAGATCCGAGACTGAAGTCTCCGGGTACGTTCCGGAGATGGTCTTAGATCACGCTCCCGTCATTGACGATGATTACGGAACCGACGATCTTTACGCTGGTTTAGATCTCTCGGATTCCAAGGCCATGTCGGTCGATTCTTCCTGTGGCGACACAGTGATGACGCCGTCTGGTGTGCTACCGCGCGGCCGTCGCAGCGTCAACATGGCCGGCACAGAAACCTCAGAGGATCGTGCGCGGGCCGCAGCGGCCGACGAGATCGAGCAGGTCAATTCTGCTCGGCGACAGGATGAGGTTGTGCTGGCTGCTCGCGAACAAGAGGTTGTTCGCCGCAGTCTAGACGCCTCAATTAACAAAACCTTGGCGCAGATTCGTGATCGGCGCAAGAGACAGCGACGCGACCCGCCTCGCGTACCTCCGCCAAGTCCCTCGACTGATGTTCAGCCTGCTCGGGATGATTTTCCGCGTAACCAGACCCCGGTCGGGCAAAACGCGGACGCCTCAGGGATCCCAGGACCCTTTGAGCAGAGTCGCGAACGACTTCAAGCCATGGCAATGGTGATTAGATCCACCAACCAGGCCAATCTCGCCCTTATGGGCGATGCTGTTGCTTCCCACCTAGAGCGATTGGCTGAAGGTCTTAAGCTCATAGGCGAAGTTAACACCTCCTCCGGGCAATGCAGTCCTACTGCCCGGAAAGGCTCAGACAGCGAGAGCTCCAAACGATCGCGTGACCCAGCTCGTCACCGTCAAAGGGCGACTCGCTACGAGCAGGATTCCCGTGGTCGCCAACGCTCACCAAGTCCGCGTGGTCGCCGCGACCACAAGGGCAAACGGGCGCGCAGTGATCACGGACGATCCCCTCGGGACGAACACATTATCACGACCACGAGGAAGGAACGCGGAGGACTGTCTCGGAGGGAATACGACCAGGCAGAATCTTTTCGCTCAACTAGAGTCCCTCCGGGCAGCAGAACTAACGTCTTTTCAAGACTAGGTTCTGCAGGAGAAGGTGGTCGGGCACACGGCTTGGGTTGCAAGGCTTTCTCTGACGACCTCCGCGCTGTCAGGTGGCCTTCCAAGTTGAAACCAGGCCACATGGGGAGGTACAATGGGACCCAAAACCCAGAGGAGTTCCTTTCCATCTACGCAACCGCCATCATGGCAGCCGGGGGTGACGAGCTAGTCATGGCTAATTACCTCCCGACTGTTCTTGAGGGTGCTGCTCGGACATGGCTGTTCAATCAGCAGGAGGGTTCCATCCACTCTTGGAACCAACTTTGTGACACTCTGATTGCCAACTTCCAGAGCTGTTACGTGCATCTGGGCAAGGAGGATGACCTGCACTAGATGATCCAGATGAACGGGGAGACCCTCCGCAACTTCGTGAAGCGTTTCATTAAGATCCGCAACACGATCCCGAACATCTCAGATGAGTCTGTTGTTCGCGCCTTCAAAAACGGTGTCCGCGACGAGCGGCTCACCCAGGATCTCGAGATCAATGATCTGGACCGCCAATGATCTTTTCAGGGCGGCTGATCGCTATGCCAGCACGGCAGAGCGTGTTCAGTACAAGAAGGCGTTTGACAAGGGCGAGCTTCCCGCCCAGCCTGGTGTAGATGAGAAGAAGAACAACAACAACAATATTGGTGACAAGAAGTCCCAGAAGAAAAAGAACAACAAAGGTGCGCCGAACAATACCGTGGCGGGTATAGATAGCGCACCTCCTCCCAAGAGCGGGCAGAAGAAGCCCGCCAATAACTACAAGGGCAAGAAGCCTGCCCAGGGAGGCGATCAAGGCAAGAAAGGTCCGGGTGACCGATATTGCCAGTTCCACCAGGGCTACGGCCACGACATCCGCCATTGCAGGACCTGGGCTGCAAAGCTCGAGGATTTCTACAACAGTAAAGACCCCATGCCCACCCTGCCCGAAAAAGGTGATGCCGGCAAGGCTAAGCGCCAAGCCGATGATGGTAATCGGGACGATGAGGATGACTACCCTGAGCCCATGAACCAAATAGCCGTTATCTTTGGCGGCTCCTCGGCCTATCCTTCCCGGCGCAGCCTCAAGGAAGCCGCCCGGGAAGTCCACAACGTCGAGAAGGGCAAACCACAGCCCGAGTCGATGAAGTGGACTGAGGTTTCCATCTCCTTCTCTAAGGAGGATTGCCCCATTGGGATGACCAAGCCTCAGCGGCTTCCGCTGGTGGTCGCTCCGACCATCAGCAACGCCAGAGTCGGGCGTGTCCTGATGGATGGCGGGAGTGCGCTGGATTTACTTTCCGCAAAGGTATTGGACGAGATGCAGATTCCTCGTTCCAAACTCAAAGAGGTCGCGATGCCCTTCTATGGAATTGTACTGGGAGAAGCTGTTCGGCCGCTCGGGCAGATTGTTCTTCCCGTCACCTTCGGCAGCCCAAGCAACTTCTGGACAGAGTTGATCACATTTGACGTGGTGGACTTCCCATCCGCCTACAACGCGATCCTGGGCCGGCCATCTCTGGGAAAATTCATGGCCGTGTCCCACCATGCCTACCACTGCGTGAAAATTCCGGGCCCCAGCGGCGCGATCACGGTCAAGGGCAATTACAAGGCTGCTCTGGATTGTGATGAGCAGTCCCTTGCCCTGGTCGACCAGCTTCCCCCGCGTGATCCCAAAGTCGTGCAGACTAAGTCTGCCCTTCCCAAAGTTTCTCTCCAGCCAGGGGGAGAGACCAAGGAAGTTCCGCTGTCTCTTGAAGATCCTTCTAAGACAGTTCATTTGAGAGCCAATCTCAAACCCAAATAGGAAATTGAGCTCGTCGCCTTCCTCCAAGCTAATGCAGACGTGTTTGCCTGGGAGCCGTTTGACATGTCCGGGGTCCCAAGGGAGGTTATCGAGCACAAACTGGCAGTCCGGTCGGACAAAAAACCTGTTCGTTAGAAGCTTCGTCGCTTTTCGGATTTCAAGCAGGGGATCATCAAGGATCATCTTGAAAAGCTGCTCGCGGCTGGGTTCATCCACGAGCTTGATCACACCGAGTGGCTGGCCAACCCTATGATCGTAAAGAAGAAAGGTGGCAAGTGGAGGATGTGTGTCGACCACACTGACTTGAACGCGGCTTGTCCTAAGGACAATTTCCCGCTGCCTCACATAGACCAGCTGGTCGATGCGACTGCGGATGCCCAGCTTTTGAGTTTTTTGGTTGCTTACTCCGGTTATCATCAAATAAGCATCTCCTCCGAAGATGAAGAGAAAACTGCCTTCATCACCCCCTTCGGCACTTTCTGCTATACGACCATGTCCTTCGGTCTGCGCAATGCTGGTGCCACCTTCCAACGCTTAATGGAGAAAACATTCCCAGAACAGCGTGGAAGGAACCTGGAGGTCTATGTCGACGACATTGTAGTAAAGAGCAAGTATGCTTGGGATCATGTAAAAGACTTGGCTGAGACGTTTCATAATCTCGCCAGGCACATAATTAAATTAAATCCTAAGAAGTGTACTTTTGGTGTCCAATCAGGCATGCTGCTCGGCTATGTGATCGGTTCGCAAGGGATTTCGGCTAACCCTGAGAAAATCGAGGCCATTGAAAACATGCAGGCTCCGATCACCGTTAAGGAAGTCCAGAGCCTCACAGAACGGATGGCTGCTTAAAGCAGATTTATTTTCCGTCAAGGCGAACGCACGGGTTTGTTCGGCCCCGACCAAGACTTGTTCGGTTGAACCTTAACCTGTCCGGTCGCTTATTACATGTCATTGTGGCAAGAAAATTACCCTCTTTGTGACTTAGAGTCTCAAGAGGAAAACCCCACTCTTGTGAGAACTTCCACTTGAGTCTCAGGGGCTAGCTGTCGGGGATAAAATCACGGCTCATTGCCATGACCCACTCCCTGATGGCATACCCGAACAGCCTCCTAGGGCCCAGCTCCCTAGAGGGGCTCTATTAGGCCCATATGCATCCTGCCGAACAGCTTCTTCGGCGGCACGGTGCGTGGCGGCCTGAGTTTCCTGTTTGAGTCCGACTCGAACAGAGTTCCGCCCGACTACGTGAAGACCCGGACGTAGGTTTCCCGGATTGGAGCAGACGTCGTGATCCCCAAGAATTGGAGACATACCTTATCTACCTCGGGATACAATTGGCATGTGTGTGAGTTCGTTACGGACACGCGGTAGCCCGGCCCGTTGATCCCCTGGTAGGTCGGTTGTTCGACACTATATAAACCAGGCCCCTACAGCGTGCAGAGGGGACCTGGAGGCCAGATCTTAGATTATTACTCCTTGTACACTCGCGATCTCGCCGAGACCTGTTCGTCTCGTCGAGTTCCACCTTGTAATCCTTTCTCATAAAGAAAAGCACTGGACGTAGGGTTATTATCTCCCCGGAGAGGCCTGAACCAGGATAAAAACCTTGTCTCTGTCCCTTGTTCGTGGATTGCTGTTCGCCTTGCTCTGCAGTGTCTTCTATCTCCCCTTCTCAAGAACCTTAGTTGGCTTGGGACCGATATCCCAATCGTCGACAGTTCCCGGCTTACAAGGCGTGCTAGTCCATACAAGCTTGTGGACGGTATCCTTTACCGGCAAGGTGCTCTTGGAGTTCTCTCCAAGTGCATCTCACAACAGGAGGGTGTGTTCCTTCTTAGAGACATACACGAGGGTGCCTGCGGCAACCACGCCTCCTTCAGAACTCTGGTCGAAAAAGTGTTTCGCATGGGTTATTACTAGCCCACAGCGCTACAAGATGCCCGGGATGTAGTAACTAAGTGCAAGGCATGCTAATTTCACGCCCGGAAGGCACATAAGCCCGCCCAAGAGCTTCAAACGATCCCCCCATCATGGCCTTTCTCCACATGGGGTCTGGATCTGCTTGGCCCGTTCCCTAAGGGGTTCAAGGGCTGCACGCACTTGCTCGTCGCCATCGAGACCTTCACAAAGTGGATTGAGGCCGAGCCTGTGTCATCTCTTCACGCCAAAATGGCTGTGCGTTTCTTCAAAAGCAATGTGATCACGCGTTTTGGGATTCCCCACAAGCTGATCACCGACAACGGTCCCCAGTTCAGGAGCGGGCTATTCCAGGAATACTGCGAACAACTGGGCACCAAGGTCTGCTTCGCCTCTGTGGCACATCCACAGAGCAATGGAGCAGTCGAGCGGGCTAATGGACAGATAGTCCAGGGTATCAAACGGTGGGTATACGCTACACTCAAATCGCACAACAAAACCTTGGTCGAGGAAGTTCCTTCCGTCCTCTGGGCCGTGTGCACCACAACCAGCTGGGCAACCGGGGAAACTCCTTTCCAATTGGTCTATGGTGCAGAAGCCATCTTACCCGCCGAAGTATTACTCGGCTCGCCTCGCACGAGCTCGGTCAACGCGGTTGACACAGAGCAAGAGCGCTTGCTCAAACTCGATCTCCTCGAAGGCACACGTGACCGGGCACAAGTCAGAATGGCACGCTACCAGCAAGATCTTCGCCGGCACGCTGCCAAATCTATTCGACCAAGGGCTTTGAAGGTGGGTGACCTCGTTCGTCCAGAACTTGTCCAAAGCCAACAAGCTAACTCCCTGTTGGGAGGGCCCGTTCACGGTCCTTTCTACTACTCGCCCGGGGGCTGTTCGCCTAGCAATGGAGGATGGGAGAGAGCTGACCAGCACTTGGAACATCGACCAGCTTCGTAAGTTCTTTGTGTAGGTCTTTCAGTTGTTTTTCTAGTTTCGCGCTTTTGTTAAAACTTTGCGCCTTAGTTCGTCCAAGTCTTTCGGGCCGCCATGTAAAGTTCAATCCATTTAATAAGTGAATGTTCGTGGCCCCCTGCGGCCCCTTTTCACACTTTGTCTTGTCAGACCATTATCTCTCTGGTAACACTTGATGGCTGCCCGGTCTTGCGAACTATTGGCTCCGCAATCTTCAGGATTTTTCCATGCCCGCATCTAGTTTCAGCAAGTTTCTGAACTCAGGGTTGCGTAATATGGTGTTCTGTCTTGCGGCTAAGTCTGCTCTCGTAAGCCCCCCGAGGCAGAGGCACTTACCGCGCTTGGCACAACCACTCGGCAAAGCCAGCTCTCGTAAGCCCCCCGCGGCAGAGGCACTTTCCTTGTTCGGTTACCTTTGGAATCACCTAACTTACGTTGATGAGCAGTTCTTGGAATAAGTCGATCAGGATGCGGGTGTCGCTCTATCTCTCTACGCACGTGCTTGAATTTGCAAACTTAGGACTTCATGCATCGTCCGTACCGGGGGCTAGGGTGTCGCTCTTTTGCTTGTGCACCTGTTCGGGTTCGCAAACTCAGGTTTTCGAACAGATGCACAATGGGGGCTGGGAGTTAGGCAGGAGTCCTAAGCGTTTTTTCTGAAAACTCTCTAGCGCTGTTCACCTTTCCCTCAGTTTCCTGCTCTTTCTTGTCTTTTACTACTCTTTTTTGCAGGAAAAAGGTAAGGTTCCATTGCCACTAACAAAAGTTTGTAGGTACAAAAGGCCCTTTCGGGCGCAACCCTACGGCTACTACTTAGAAGCAAGCTGCTCCTTCAGCTCCTCGATCTCCAGCCTGAGGCGAAAGATCTCCCCTTGGGCTCTGATCCCTTCCTTTGCTTCAGCTCGGAGGCGATCGGCTTCCTCCTTGCTGACCGATCTGTGCTTGGCCAGCTCCTTGACCTCTGCACGGAGGGCTTCGACCTCCTCGGTCTTGGCCCGCAGCTGCTCGGTCAGACTCTCGTCCTGACTCCGTTGCTGCTCGGCGGTGTTGAGCTGTTCGGTCAGCTCCTTGACCCTTTCTTACGCGGTGCTTGCCCTCGCGGCCAGCGCGCGACGCTCCTCGGCCTCCTCCTGTGAGATCAGCGGGGCTGACACCCCCTCCTGGAGGGCCGTAGAGGGCTTCCTCTCCCCGGATAGCCGGGCCCTGAGCTTCTTCGCCTTGAGTCGGCTCCTGCCTTGGGTCGAGGCGACGAGCTCTTCCTCGCGCCGCTCCTGGAAGGCTCCCAGAATGGCGCTGCGCTCGATGGCCACGCCTTCTTCGAAGTTCTCCATGGTGCCCTGCAAGACCTGAAGGAGAGAGGGACAAGGCTGTCAGGTTGGGTTGCTTTTAACTTAAAACGGACAAGTCTCGGTTTCGGATTTTACCTTTTGAAGTCTATGCTTCAAGTTCCGGCGCAGGCGCTCTCCGAGGACGTGGGTTGCGAAGCCCCGGCTACTCGGTTCGGTCGCAGCACAACGAATTCTTCGCTGCGCCTTCACCTTGCGGGAGCGCACCCGCCTGGGACAGCAGCGACTGGCGAGGGTTCCCCCTCCCCGGGCTCTTGTCCTTCCTCTTCCTCTTCCGCCCGAGTTTCCTCGAGCAAGGCCGGTGTCGCCGTGCTCGACGACGCCGGAAGGGCCGCGGGCAGTGCGGTCTGAGCCCACTGCTCGCGTCCTCCTTCTTCCTCCCTGGCCACAGGTGCCTTGCCCTGCTCGCCAGAAGATTCCGTCGCCACAGGGATGGGTTGCCCCTACGACGAAGTGCCCGGCAGGACCGTTTGCTCGGTCCCGCCCCGGGCAGATAGCGAAGCCAATTCCTTGGCCCCGCTCCCTGCGGCCAAGTGCTCCGCCTCCTCGGCTTCGAGCCGCTCCACTGCGCCCTTCGGCGTCTCGACTTGGTAGGTGGAGTCTGGCGGGAGCACGGCCCATGCAGCCAGCTTGTCCTTGAGGGCGGCCAGCCTTATTGTCCGCGACGCACCATGAAGGTGTTCGGGCAACAAAGACCGCTCGATCGCAGCATCCACGTCGTCGCTGGCGATCACCTCCTCGACAGCTGATAAAAAAATATTTTAAGGACTAAACGGTCCGGTAGAGTGTGATGGGGAGCCTCTCGCCATTACATACATGCTGTGCCAGCCGCGGGAAGTCGGATTCTCCTCTTTGCTGCGCGAGGAACCTTGCGCCGCTTGCTCGGCGGTTCCTCGGCCTCCGTTTCGGCTTTGCCTCTGGGCTCCTGCGGCGACAAACTCAGCTCCCTGCTGAGCTGAGCACTCTTTTGGCGCAACACAAGGAGAGCCTCCTTGCGCACGACCTCCTCCTCCAGCCTTCTCTGCTCGGCGACCTGTTGCAGCCATTCCACGTGGCCCGGGTGAGCCTGTGCATAGCATCTTAGCCAGTGGGACAGGTTTCGTACCTCCTCGTCGCCTTGTTCGGTGAGGAGGAAGGAGCTTGGACGTTCGCCCCTTGGCTGGCCGCGCGCACGCTTGTCCTGCTCGGCGCGAATCTTCGCCACGGGGGGCTTTGGAGGCATTAGGCGGCCGCTGCGGCGCGGCGAGCTCCGCGTTGGTTCAGTGGCCACCTTGGGCTTCTCGGCCATCTTGGCCTTGCTCTTCCCCGCTCCGTCCTTCGCAGACTCTACGACCTCATCGACGATTCTGTCGATGATCAACTGCTCATCCTGCGTATTTGGAAGCGGATGTCAGCATGCCATAATCGTGTAAGTCTAACAAATCAGATGGGGGCTCTGCGTGTGATTACCTCTGTTGAACGGACAAGCACGTTCCTTGGGCATGTATCTGCCACCATTCCGGTCACCACGGTGTCCTTTCTGGCGGCCTTCAGCATGGCGTCGACTTGCTCGGTCACCCATGCGTCGGTGGGTTTCGCTGCCCGGACAGAAGAAAACTTTAGTCCCTGTTTGGATGAACCGCCAGAAAAGGGTGAGCGTTTGAGGAACTTACCCGAGCTCTCCCTCGTGATGTCCTCCCAATCTTCTATCTTGTAGAAGGGGTAGGATCTCCTCCGCAGTGGACAGATCATGTTCGCCACGAAGTCCCAGATGATCTCCTTGCCCGTGAGACCGAGGCCCACGAGGGAGGCGATCTTCCGTGTCAAATACCACTCCTCGCCGGACATCTCTGGCCGAGGCATAGGTGTCCCCTTCGTCGGCGCTTGTCCGGTGAAGGAGAGCTTGCTGTCGTCGCTCCGCTTGGTGTAGAACCACCTCATCCACCATGCTCCCATCGAGTCGAGCAGTGGTGGGCGAGGGTACGGCGCGTCTTCGGCGGTTGCCCGGAGTTTGAGGTAGTAGCACCCCAGCCCGGAAGCGGCGGAGCTGCTCCTAGTCACTGCGTAGTAGTGCAGGAACAGCCCCACCAACAGATCTATGCCCAGATAGCCCTCGCACAGGTGTATGAAGACGGCCATCTGGAGGAACGAGTTGGGGTTAAGGTTCGCAACCTCCAGCCCGCTGATGTTCAGGAAGGCCTCCACGAAGTCGCTTTCGGGAGACCTTAACCCGAACAATGCAAAGAGCTCGAAGTTGACGAACTCGTCTTCGAGTGGCTTTGGCATCTCCTCCTCCCCGGGCAGCCTCCAGCTGCCTACGTCGATGTGTCCCTCTGCCTCTAGAGCCTTCATGTCTTCCTCGGTCATGCTAGTGCCAGAAATTTGGCCATAGCAATCCCCAGGTTCGGCGAGCGGCTTTGGAGGTGAGTTGTGGATGGTTGGCGCTGGCGCGGTTGGATTAGGGTTTGGGAAGGAAGGGCGCGCAAGAGCGGAAGTGGCAAACCGCGGGCAGTTTGGGTGCTTTTATAACCCTGGTCCGAGCAGCTCTGCAACGGTATTTTGCCAAACAAAACGGCTAAGTTTTTACTACAACGGCTAGTAAAAAATGGTCGCCCGTTCTGACTGCGCAGCATAAGTTACTATTGGAATCTGCCAACGGCTATTTTTCCGATTTCTACATCGAAGGCTGGGTGCTCTGCTCGGACGGATGTTATTCCCTGTTCGACGCAACAGAGTTGTTCGGCACTGGGCGGGTTTGTTCGGCCCCGAACAAGACTTGTTCGGTCGAGCTATAACATGTTCGGTCGCTTGTTGCACGTCTTTGTAGCAAGAAAGTTACCCTCTTTGTGACTTGGAGTCTCAAGAGAAAAACCCCACTCTTGTGAGAACTTCCACTTGAGTCTCGGGGCTAGCTGTCGGGGATAAAATCACGGCCCATTGCCATGGCCCACTCCCTGGCGGCATACCCGAACAGCCTCCTAGGGCCTAGCTCCCTAGAGGGCTTCATCAGGCCCATGTGCATCCTGCCGAACAGCCTCTTGGTCGGCACGGTACGTGGCGGCCTGGGCTTCCTGTTTGAGTCCGGCTCGAACGGAGTTCCGCGCGACTACGTGAAGACCCGGACATAGGTTTCCCGGATTGGAGCAGACGTTGTGATCCCCAAGTATTGGAGACATACCTTATCTACCTTGGGATATAATTGGCATGTGTATGAGTTCGTTACGGACACGCAGTAGCCCGGCCCGTTTATCCCCTGGTAGGTCGGTTGTTCGACACTATATAAACCAGGCTCCTACGGTGTGTTAGGGGCCGGATCCCAGAGAATTACTCTTTGTACACCACGATCTCGCCGAGACCTGTTCGTCTCATCGAGTTCCCCCTTGTAATCCTTTTCCATAAAGATAACCGCTGGACATAGGGTTGTTATCTCCTCGGACAGGCCTGAACCAGGATAAAAAACCTCGTCTCTGTTCCCTGTTCGTTGAATGCTGTTCGCTCTGCTCGGCAGTGTCTTCCATCTCCCCCTCTAAAGAACCTTAGTTGACTTGGGACCGATATCCCAATCGTTGACAGAAGTTCTTAAAACAAACCTCCAAACTCAAATATGCTAGCTCAACCTGATAATTGATTGCACTATTAAGGAACTTTATACTCTTCTCGTTGTCCTCCCAACTTTCTGCCTAGCTTATCCTTTTATACTCATGTGTGTGTGTCACTGGTCTTATATAATAAACGACATGCTCAGATATATTTGAAATAAAATGAGATTACTTTCATGGATATTACATGATAGTCGTAGTTTACTTGGCCCCCTTATGCTCAAATCCCGACTCCGCCCCTGCCGGAGGCAGCCACGACCCTCTCAGACCTATGCTACTATTGTGTAGTTGTAGCCATAGGGTTACACCAGGTTTTCCTCTCATTATATAGCGGAGGCTCGGCTAGAGTCCGACTCAATCTAAACTCTAAATCAATCCTTCCTACTCTAAGAAGAAGAAGAAGCGGGGCGAGCATGTTGGGGATCATGAACTTCGTGATGTTCATGGTCTCGATTCCGATCCTAGGGGTTGGAATCTGGCTGGTGTCTAGGGCCCACTCCACCGACTGCATCCGCTTCCTATAGTGGCGCTTCCTATAGTGGCCCATCATCATCATCAGGACCGTCATGATGGTCGTCTCCCTCATTCACCGGCGCCGGCTACTGCTAGAGAGAGAGAGAGAGAGAGAGAGAGAGAGAGAGAGGGTGGGTGGACTGCATGAGTAAACAGGAAGAGGGTGGAATAAAAACTGGATTGCTGCTGGACACATCTTCTCTGATGGTCTTCCTTTAGGATAGGGCGGCCCTCGGTTGCTTCGTCCCTTTCTTCACACTCTCATCGACTCGCTAGAGCTCAGAGAGGGAGGAGAGGAGAGAGAATAGTAAGGTTAACGACAGACATGGACGGAAGGAAACGAAGTGGGAAAAATCTAAAAACAAGGATTTTTGGATGGTATTAAAGTGCACCACAAATCCACAATTTTCCGATGGTACAAAACAAAAGATATGATCTTTTGGTGCTATAGAACCATTTTTTCTCAAAAATAAGTACTACAAACATCGGGAAAGTTCCCACCACCCTCCCCGGCCCCACACCCTCATGGTATATCGTTGTATCGTCGCCCATAGAATCTATTGATTTGGTTTGCACCATGCCATTAAAAAAAGCTTGTTGCGAAAGTTTTTCCTTACAACATCCTGTTCTTCCAAACCAACTATCAGGATGGAAACAGACGTGTAAGACCATGTGCCCATGGCCTCTTTTGTTTTGGGGATTGATGACACAAGCTCAAGCCACCCACAAGATTAAGGACTTTCATTTTATAGTTCTTCTATTTCTCTTGTGTGCGTGTTGACATGACCGAGTCCGGTATTAGGCGGAAGTCTTCTCTCTGGCAGCTAGGTCCCACTTCGCACTCCAAGTTTGCTACTCTTACCCTGTTGTGAACCTTCGAGAGAATCTGAGAATTGCCAGGTGTCCCGGGGGTAGTTTGCTTATAGGCTGTCTTGGAGTTGCCCACTTTCTAGCTGTTCGGTTCGAGAGAATTCCGAAGAGTCCACCTGTCCAGAGTTTCGTAGCCCCTAAGTCTTCAAAGTCATATATTTTCCTGAGGCGCGAAACTTCCCGCCGAAGCCGTCCAAAAGTTCCCGCCTAGTCCACAAAGCGACAAAGTCCAAAAACCGAAGACCTAGGCGGAACCGGGAGAGAGAGAAGAGAGAGAGAAATGGGGGAGCCTAACCAGCCCACCGGACGCGTCCGGCAAGCTAATTAAACCAGTCCGCAGACCCTCTCCTTGGCTTCAGCGACACCGGACACGTCCGCGATAGCACTGGATGCGTCCAGTGAGGGAAATAATTATGGCAGCAGGGGCCAGTCCACGACAAAAATGGGACCGGACGCGTCCGGCGAGGGCAAGACCGAAATCAGCCTAAGTGTTGGAATCCGGCCGCGCATTCGATCAAACACTTGGCCTGCGCGTTGGAGCACCTAGGGTTCACGTCACCGGACGCGTCCGGTCAGCCTGTCGCTGCACCATCCGATCTGTCAGCAGCGCATCTGAGCTGTCCAAGTGTCCATCTCGGGGATTCCAATGGGGGTCTATAAACAAGTGTCTCCTAGCTCGGGATAGACTTGAGAGAGTTCATTTGCAGCCACCCAAAGCCCCAAGAGCTTGAGAGCCTCTCCCATGGTCGGAACCCTAGCCCCCATGTGTGCTTGAGAGAAGAGTTAGAGAGAGAGAGAGGAACAAGAAGGTGCCCCTACCTCTCCCCCACAAGATCCCCTCTTGGAGTTATCTCACCCATGGGTGGAAGCTTGGCCACCATGGAGAGTGATAAGGCGGTGAGGTGAGTTAGTCTACTATTGCTTCTTGGGTCTTCATTGCCGGAGGTGAGGTGGAAGCTTGGTCTTGCCACTGTTGCGTCTTCCGCTTCAACCACTTATTCGACTACAAACCCTCAGGTGTCCGGGGTCACCGCCCTTCGTGGGGGTGCATCGTCTTCTTCCGAGGAGGCGAGGAAAACCCTCCATCTGTTGGGGGTCACTTCCATGCGTTGGGAGTGCTAGCGTCTTCATCCGTTGGAGGCGTGGGTACGGGTTCATGAGGAGCTTCAGCGTGTGGGAGAACTCACGTGCTTGTGAGGGGTTCGGTGCTCGCCTCGGCCAATGCGTTGGTAAAGGAGCAACCACTAGTGGATTGAGGATTAGGGACGAGAGGGTCCCGGCTCCGTTGGCGGAGTTTCCTTAACGGTGAGTAGGTGCACAAACCCGATGATCGATGTTGTTCTGAATGTATGTGTGTGGATTGTTTGCCTCGATCGGTGCAACTTTCTGCACCGGACGACCTTATTTGCTAACATATGCATAAGAGTGATAAAGTACAGAGAAGGGAGATATCACTGCACGAAAAAATGGACATGACCGGCGCAAAACTCTGGCCGGCCGACCGAGGCCATGCTGGCCGACTGAGCCAGGTCGGCTGACCCCAACCCAGGCCGGCGACCCCCCTCTTCACCGTTTGGTCGCCGTCAAAACGTGGTATACTCCTCACTGCTCACTTATATCAATTCTCTCTGTGGCTTGTTCATTTTCATCCTGAACGTGAGGTAAACAACACTAAAATGGCAAAAGCAAATTGGAAATAACTTAGACTACAACCAGGAGGAGCCAAGGGCTAGGATGCATTGAAGGTTGGTCGGCCGACCCACTAGGTCGACCAACCCCCTAGGATGCTCCTTCGAGTAATCCTTTGGCTGGGAAGGAGCTGACACGTGTCCCCATACATGGCACCCTCTCACTCACTGCGGTACACTATAAAAAGAGACCCTCTCTTCATTCACAAAGCACGGAGAAGTGCGGGAAGAAGAAGAAAACAGTGTTACGCTGCCCAGATAGAAAGTAGAGTAGGTGGGAGAGGAGAGTTAGTTCTGAGGAGAAGCCGGCGTGTCGGCACTCTTCCACTAGTGCTCCGAAGTCGAACTTGGGTGTGAGTTCTGCTTCGTTCTTCTGATTTAGTCCCATCCTTTTATTTATAAAGAAATTTTATTACATAAACATTGTTTATCTGTTGGTATTAGGCTCGTGCTAGATCTTTGTGCTAAATCTTTATGCTAGACTGTTGCATTAGATATTAGTACTAGATCTTTTTTTGAGGGGATATTTGCGCTAGATCTTGTGAGAGTGTGTATCGAGTGACGTCTTTGGTACGTAGTACTGCTAGGTGTAGACGTGGTGTGTAGACTAGTTAGTACCCAGTAGAGACCTGATTCAACGGTTGAGCGGTAGGTAGTAGTTGATGACAACCCTACTATCCGTGAGGCAGTTTGTGGAATCCGCCCCGTTAGTCTCAGACCAGTCGAGCCCAATCGAGGGTGATCATAACCATCCGGTGTTCTTAACTGATATCGGGTGGTAGTGAATCGGCCGAGCTCCAATACAGAGTAACATATGTGTGGACTAATTTTGTACCTTTGACTATAGTGGAATCCCTCATTAGAACCTCTCGACCCGAAATATCTTACCTTACTTTCGTCATTTCCACCATGTCCATCCGACCAAGTAACATATGTGTGGACCAAGACTAGAAACTAGACTCTTCTTGTTCTTCGTGGGAAATCGATACCTTTGTAATACTACTAGGTAAAAACTACTACGATATCCATGCGCTTGCGGATTAATTCTAATAGGCATAAGAATCGCCAACACCCATATGCGTGACGAGAGCCTCGGGCAGGAACTAGCAACAACAGCTTGGAGAAGAGAGTGCAAAGCATAAAGCAAGCGTGCTGATGGATGGAGGAAAATGAGAGCGATGTGGCTGGGGCGTGGGGTGGTCCCCCCTCTTATAGGGGTGCAAAGCGAGGGAAAACACGATAAACCGCGATAGCACGATAAGCAATGCCTCGGGAAGCCCAAGCGACACAATTAAATGTCGTCGTCCTGGAAATTGTGCAGGCGTAACATCAATAAAAATAAAATAATAATAAAATTTTGACGAAGGAAAGAGCAAGAATAAACCTGCCCCTCGCGGTGGAGGAGGTGGGTGTTAACCCCACAACATGCCGAAGCATGCCCGAAGAACGCGACGAGACAGGTTCTTCGACCATGGAGGCTTTTGTTGTTGCTAACACCGCACCCCACCTCTGCAAGGGACCGGTTCATGGTTGTTTGCAGGAGTAGGAATAAGGATGTGGTGGCCTCGGGAGAGTAGACCCTCGGGTTCCAAGCCGAGGGTTGCAAAACTTGCCCGAGGGTCGTCCAGATGACAGAGGCTGAAGGATCGCTCCAAGGGTCGTGTAGATGACCGAGGCCGAAGGATCGCTCCGAGGGTAGCTCAGGGAAAGCCTTCTCGGAGAGCCTCTCGTCAGGCGACGACGAGAGGTTGGTTGACGACCAAGATGGGAAGGCCCAGGGTGCACCTCAGCCCATCGAAAGTGGGCCTCATGCGCCAAAGGTGAGCACCCTCGTAGCTGTTGTAATATACGCGGTAGTCACTCTTACACAATCACATAGATCAATCACAAAGATGAACAACATGAACACAGAGATATAGAGAGGAAGCCACGACACAGATCTTCATTAATCTTATCATCAGAATACAAAGGGGTGCCTCTCATATTTATAGTGCAGGTCTTCTTGGCAGACAATAAACCTCCTTATAGATATATTCGGTTTTGACCACAATACCCCTATGGTTATAACACTCCTCCTTGGGCAAAACCGCGCTATGCCAATGCCTCGTCAAAAACTCCATCCAAAAACCCAGTGGGAAAAAAGGATTGGAGAAAAGAGTACATTGCACACGCATTCTGTATTGCAATGTTGCCTCGTTAAAAACCTTGCTATGAGAAACCCCATGGAAAAAAACTCATACAAGGGAAAAAGAGTACAATATATAACCTTCAGGATCTGATCTTCAGGATCAATACGGTCTACTGGACCTTTGCGTTATAGATCTTCTGGATCTATGTCGTGGTGTGGTTAAATACTTTAATTGATCGTCATGTCAACCTACTGGGTTAGACAAAAATAAAATCTTCAGGATTTCATATGAACCGAATCAATATTTAGCTCATGCTCCCCCTCAGGACGACATCCCAGATGCCTTCTGACATTTTTGATGTCTTCTAGACATCCATCACACTATGCTTCTAGAAAGTGTGAACAAAATAATTTGGGAACAGTATAGCTTAATCCTCAAGTACCACTATCCACTTCTGCAATACAAGCAACATTATCCTCATGGATAAACATGGGGTATGGATGGTACTCGTGCCACATAACTCCTAGATGTGGTCACCATCCTTTCCAGCCAAACACACACGTGAGGCTTCATATAAAGCACTAAGCTCACAACACAATCTGAGATTTAGCGATATGCGGATTACACATGAATCCCGCATCCATATGACCCGTCATGGTCCTCGGTTAACAAACAACCCAAGATCCTGCATATCCAGCAGGTACCTAAAGACAGATTTAGTGCCGACCCAATCTTCTGGTTGGCGCCGCACTATGTGCTTCAAATAGCACTTGAGGCAAGGAACTCCTGGTTCTAACACCTTCTCATATTATCTTAGGTCTAAACAAATCTTTTCCACTTCAGGTGATCACACTACCATGTGGGTAAAGTTAATTGCAATATCATATATAGCTTCTGGATATAACATATCAGACCTTCTGGGTCTCACTTTGCAATTATTCCAAAGTGGTTCAATTACAACCAAATAGCCTATTCAACAAGTCTTACACAGATGGTTGTACCACTATAACCAGTCTTACCTTGGCATTTAGGGGATTAATCAGCTTGCCATTATCACCAATTTACGTCGTACCTTCAGGGTACCAATGTCATACCTTCAGGGTAATTAAGAAGACCACCACTCTCCCAACTACTGGCAGGAGATGCAAATCACTAGTTCTCATGTGGTGAACTTTCAGTATCGGGTATCAATGGGTCATCGTCCACTACAGGGGACCATTGGTGTATATTAAACATCGACTGGTAATTAATCTTCCTTCAGAGAAGTGCTTATGTTCCTACTAGGAACTTCTCTGTCTTCAGGGAAGAACCCTTACTTTCTAGAAAGGATTATCAGGTATGAGATTCATTAATATGTCGCAATTTTGTCACCTTTTATCATAAGGAACAATCAGTCCTACTGGGATCTTAACAAGGATTTTCATAATCCATTAACTGCATATTTATTTATATCGTCTGCCAGAGTTACTATTTAGCGAAACATTTATTACACATAGGAGAGTACAGGTCACTTCAGGGACCATGAACCAGGGCTTTCACCACCTTATTATTTATAATGACCCAGAGTTAGAGCTACTGTCTCTCAGACTCCAATCAGCCTCATGGTTCGTCCTCAGTTGCTTGCCATATAACCCGATACAGGCGCTACAGGCGTCATGCCATGGACTTAGTTCAGAAATCTTATCATAGCAACATAAGAGGAACAATATGTGTCGATAATTTTCTCTCCATGTCTCATAAATGAGCATTTTCCAATATTAACCAGAATTTTGCAATTTCCCAAAACGAAAATTCTTGGTCGTCCCGCATTCCCAGCACCATAACATGCGTGCATTAACTTGCTGGGTATTCATCTTCAGGATGATCATCTTCAGGAGGCTTATTACCTTTAGGGTAATTTCTCTTCAGGAGAATTCTAGGAGTGATGAGCAATTATTTGACAAGTGTCATTGGATCTAAGATCCGCAGGCGTCCCCGCAGACTTAAGATCATGACTCAACAAGTCAATTTTCGCAAAGGTAGATATACTATTCAACCCGGGGTATTCCACTCTTAGTGACACATTTACTACAGGTAAATGATTTCCAACTCCTTTAAATATCTGGCAGGCTCCTCGCTTCTGTTGTACAGGAGCACTCCCTCTCTACTGGTATACAGGAGTATTGACTAGTGCGTGAATCTTTCAATCAAGATCTCATAGGCATTATACACAAGACAAAACATAGGCAATTCTCTCCCCCTAATGCCGAGATCCGATTTTTACAAAAAACATACTTACAAAATCCCCTTTCGTGAGCACAAGACACATGGAACTACAGGTCCAAAGTCCCCAACAACAGGTGGGAGCTCAAAAGTGTATGCTCGGTGGTGATATTATTTAGAAAATACCTCGATTCCACGCATTACCATTGGGGCTAATCATTTATATGCAGTGAGTTTAGACTTATATATTCCTTTTGCCACGCGCTTGCTCTGGGCTACCATACGCCAGCTCTAGGTGGCGCACCCGTACCACGTTGGAGCGCGCCCTATGGAGCCGCGCACCCGTGCGGGGTCACTATTCATCCCATCAAATTGTGGGTTACAAAGTCTAGCTTCTTTATTAATACCCAATTACTCATACCATATCTCTAATTAAACTTCAGGTTTAATATAAACGCGACAAGATTCAATAGCTTGCATGTGAACTTTTTACTGTGCTGCAAGAACACAATAAAAACTACATGTATGCCAAATAATAGTCAACTTCAGGTGACAATAACTTTACGGAGGTGTGATTGTTTCCCAACAACACATGACTTCAGGCATGTTGTAGCGACTTCAGGCGCTAGTGACGATATAGATGTGGTCCAACCACGATCATTAAAGGTCACTTATTCAAATAGACCATTATCTCATATTTGGGATTATTTTGTTTCAGGCAAAACAATATGACTTCCGGTCATAATGCAATTGCAAAACTGATATGACTACTAGTCATAATTTGCATATTATTTCAGGTAATAATACAACTACCCATCACATGGGCTTCAGCAATTGCTACGGCATCTCCCCACTACAAGGACAATTAATGTCCGATGGCCATTTTGTTCACCTCGATTTACAATCACCAACCTACCAATCTTGCACTTCTGGTGCATAATCTAATCAACACTTCTGGTGCACAATCTTGCCTTTACAAGCCCAATTCTCTCCCCCTTTTCACGCCAACAAAAAACTTACGAGTGATAGCATGTGCTACAGGCATCTGCTTAAATCACCTTATAACTATACTGCTACAGGAGTATATTTTTTGTTGTCGTGAAACCAACATATATTCTGTAACTTCAGGTTACACCTTAGCCACCTCCTGCAGCCGGTGGGCCGGGCCACACCGGAGGAGGATTGCAGACTTCTGGTCTTAAGACTAAGTTAATTCTTTGGGGATGGACATATGGGCAGAAAATTATCTCTAGTGCAAACAAGGGAAAAGATTTGCCTTCAGGACATATTCCCACTATTCATATGTCTACGGGACATATTTTCACAACTCATGTATTCAGGACATTTACGCACTTGAGATGGTGTTGAGAATAGACACTCTTCACCAAGGCAAGTATAACAATACATCTAAGTCCGGCATACAATTAATCTGATTTTATTCAATGCAAGGTTGCCTACGTCAGGTAAGGCATGTGCTTCCGGCACCATGTTCTATTTAGCTTTTACTCAAATAATTAACTCTACTACAGGAGAGAAGCTAGAAATAGAACAACTCAGACCATTATTATGGCATCTGGGAAATAAACATCTATTGCGAAACAATCAAGCAAAAGATATAAACTACTCATCATGAGCAAAACCAAACTCTATAGGAGTCATTAAATTTTCCCAGGAATTTCCTAGCAATCTCATGAGTTTCTAATAATTTAGGGACTGCAGGTCAATAAATTATAATCCAAACATACAGTGCCAGGAAAAATAGGCCATAAAGAACATAGTGGTGCCCTTAATTTTCAGAATTAACAAGTACAGAATTGCAGTACATACCAGAATTCAAATATCAAACACAGAGGAGTTTCTGTGGTCAGTTGGAACTGCAGAGACTATATTGAAAATATACTACCGAGAACCACTCGTGCAAATATCATGTTCTTCAGGGACTAAACGAAAAATTTATGTACTCTTTGCTCTATGCCAAACTTCAGGGCACAGTGCAACATCTATCTTTCAACTTTCCGGACACCTTCTCAGGATGGGTCTTCGGGCCCATCCGAGATATCAGTGTGCCAGACCTACTTTGTTGCCGTCTACAGGACACGCACAAACGAAACAAGGCCGGATTAGGACCAAGCTGGTCACCGCTTGGTCGTTGTAGATTACATGCAGGACTACAGGTAAATTCTCCAAATTACAGGACTATAGGTCCTAGTTTACGAGATATTTACCGCAGGTAAATTACTTTAAAAAATCTACATGATTTTATTTTGTTTCCGCTTGGCCCAAAAGGGCCCGTCCGGCCCTCCCCCTCTTCTCCTTTTTTTTTTCTTTTGGCTCGGCCTAAAGGCCAGCCGGCCGGTCCGCTTCTCGCCCCCCATCCCATCTCTCGGCCGAAGTGGGCCGGCCAAGCGAGCACATTGAAAAAGGCCTAGGCCGGCTCCTCCTTTATTGGGCGGCTAGGGTTTTCGGGGTGGCGGCGACGGCTGCGGGCAGGATGCGCGCGACGCTATTGGCGCGGCGGCTCGGGTGCAGCGGTGGCGGCGTAGGGCGCACTGGGGCACGGCGATGTGTAAGGCCTACGGGGCAGCGGCATGCCGATGCGGCCCGCATCAGCCTTCGGGTCCGTGAGGTTGCACGGGATTGTGCGGTGCAGCCGTCGACGAGACGGCGGCATGGGACGGGGGCACGGCACAGAGGCGGCGCGGCATCGAAGGGACGGCGCGACGGCGGCGCGGCGCAGGGCCGGCGCGGCGGTGCGGCGCATGGCCGGCGCGCGGCGCACGTGACCGGCGGCGCACGGCAGCGGCGCAAGACGGAGCGCTTGGCGCGGCGGCGCGGCGCCTTCGAGGCGGGGCGGGCGACAGCGCGGGACAGGGCGCGCGCGGCCGTCTACGGGACAGCGTCGGCCGGCGGCGCCTGGCGGCGCGGCGAGAGGCCGACGCGGCCGACGGCACGGGGTGCGGCTTCAGGCCCCAGATTCAATCTACTAATGCCAAAATACTAATAGATTGAAATAAACAACCACGATCTACTAGATCGAAATTTAACATATCTGATTGCGGTAGCGACATACCGGCGGTGACAAACCTGAGAGCGATTCGTGCTGATAACGTGTTGTAATATACGCGGTAGTCACTCTTACACAATCACATAGATCAATTACAAAGATGAACAACATGAACACAGAGATATAGAGAGGAAGCCACGACACATATCTTTATTAATCTTATCATCAGAATACAAAGGGGTGCCTCTCATATTTATAGTGCAGGGCTTCTTGGTAGACAAGAAACCTCCTTATACATATATTCGGTTTTGACCACAATACCCGTAGGGTTATAACAGTAGCAACAGAAGAGCCAGAAGCGCTTTGGAGGCGCCACATGTTCAGACACGTGGCGCTCGGGTGTCTTGACATGTGTCACGGGGAATTCCCCGTGATGCCCCATAGTTTTCAGCATAGCCCAAGGGCATTATTGTAAGCTCCCATGAGGGACTTCATCTTTTGTATGCCGCATGGCTATAAATACAGGGGCACGACACCCGAAAATAAAGAGAGAAATTATGAGAAATTGCTTGCGCTGATGTGTCGGTCGGTCTCGGTCCCTTGCATACCCCTCGGGTAGAAACAACAAGAAGACCCACATGCCAGCCCAATATTTTCGGCCGTATTTTGAGCTCGTATACCCGCAAAAGCCTCTATAATGACAGTTTTGAAAGAAAACGAAACACATAATGGGAAAATAATATTAAATGTTTTATAATGGCAAATCCGTGGAAACGAAAAGAAAATAATGGCACATATATAAAAAAAAGTTGTACATAAATATTCGTGCTTGTAAAGAAGTACAATTAAGCTGGGAGTAAATAAATTAAGCACAGGCAGCGTGCGACGAAATTAAAGATACATGCATACATAGGAGTAGATTGATGAGAAATTGAGAATTCCCCAAATGTGTGCGCTGGTGGGCGGGCGTTGGATTTTGTGGTTGCGGTGTGGCGAATTAACGCGATGATGCATGGATATCTAAACTAGTTGGAATGCGTAGAGCGCATTGTCCCTCATGTTGAAGGCCTGCCTCGCGTAGCCATCGCGAATTCCAGGGAAATTTGTGAGCTCGATCCTCATCATACCGCTGTCGCCATACGTGCCGTGGGACATGAGCAGCCAGAGCAAGGTGAGGAGCTCCCCTCCCCGGGCCAGCTGCGCAGCGTGCATCCCCGCCGGCGACTTGCCGGCGGCGTAGACGAGGAGCCGTATCCACAAGGTTGTGAGCTCCTCGAGTACCTCCTTGGTGGGGGGCAGCTGGGTGATGTCCCTGGCCGCTTGCCCCATCATGGAAACAAACCCCGCTGATTGCTGAGGACGGTCCACATGCGACTGGAGGCGCTGCTCCGCCGAGTCCATGTCCAGCACATGCTCCGCATGGCCGCCGTTGGGCACCATGGAGGAGGAGTAGGTAGCTGAGAGGTAGGCCACGTAGCTTGACATCTTCCTGCAGAAATCCACCATCTCTCGCTCGTCTTCGTTGCCAGAATAATATTTCCTCAGGATTTGCTCCGTGACATGCTGCAGCAGACAAATCCCCGTGCCAAAGCTGTCTATGGAAACAAGAAATGCCATGATTTTCACCATGAAACCAACATGCGGCCACCGACGACGTTGGAGTCTGGGTAGGGGTCGGGGTCGGGGTCGGGGTCGGGGTCTGCTTCCTTCTTGTTCCGGCCCCCATGACTCGGCCATCATGATCAGAAGCTCACCCGAGAAACGGGATAATATTCTGTAATCCACCTCGATGTGTTTGGTCCGCAATAGCTTCCTGATCCAAATCAGCTTGAGTTTCTTGGCGCCAACTAAGCCAGCCGTCTTTCTGACAGCCACAAGGATTCGTTGCTTGCGTGACACTGGCAGCATTGCTCGTTGCTCTTGCTCATTGATGCCGTCACCGAGCAGTCGTGTCCCCTCGATCTCTAGTTCCAGCTGCCCCATTTTACCTGACCACGCTAGTCTTCCCTCAGGCCAACCAACGCAGCTGGACACAAGGCGTAGGGACATGGAAGATAGCCTTCTCCATTTTCTGGCATCCAACCACGCCCATGTTCCCGGTAATGCCATGAAGATACAGACTGAACTCACTTCCAGGAAAATGCTTCCCATGAATAATACATAGGTGATTGCAACGTCTGCTTGGTTGTACCTCTGCTTGTGGCTTACAACGAAGAGCACCAGGGCAGCCATCATCGATATCTGGGAGATAAACCGAAGCATGACGCCACTTCTCGTCCGAAGCACGAGAGCCTTTGTGTAGACCTCATCGTACACCATTCCAAGTTCAGTCTCCAATAATTTGGGGTACTGGTCAGTTAAAAATGGTGTTTCTGAGCCAGCATTTCTTCGGACTGCGCTCAGGAGGGACTTAGTTTGCCTCATCCTCAAGGTACTTACTCTTTGCTCACAAAAGAGACCTCGGACACCTACCATTCCACGTCTTGCACGGTAAAGGATGTCAATGTAGCCACCGGTTATCTCGGGTGCTTGTTCAACAATGTCACCATCACCACTTGAGCTGTCGAAGCCCTTTAAGCGTCCACACTTGAGGGCCCATGTTCTCTCACCATATTTGATGATTCCAGCAACAAATACAAATATACTGGGAACAAGAAGCTGCCCACTGTGACTACCAATCGATTCCCAGAAAACATTCAAGGCTAGCACTGCTTGGACTGAGAAATTCAGTAAATGTCTCAGCCACAAGTTATTATCCTCCACACCAAAGGCAGTGATAGTGTCTTGCCCGCCAAGATGCAAGAGGAGGAAGGGAGTCCAAAGGAAAGCCAGTGAGTCAGTCTCTGTTAATGCATCACATCCGGCTATATGCCGTGAGAGGAAGCCAAGAGCATAAATGGCTATCAAGTCAGCACCCAAATAAGCCATCCAAAGAGAAAATCTAAGAATCATGTTGGCATTGCGGCGCCGAAGGTGGCCAGCAAAGAAGAGGAACAATTGTAGTGTGAAGCTGAGGAGCACTAGCAGCTGTATTTCCCACTTATGGAATAACTGTAGCAGACTCCACATTGTTATGTTGAGTCTTGTATGCTTTAATTTGGATCCCTTATGTGATAGCGAAGCATGTTTTCCTACAAAAATAATTGTTACTAAATGTTAATGGTATATTTTTGATAGAAGGTCACAAATTTTATTCTTGTATAACAAAATACACCCAAAAAAGATGGATGGTAAAATTTCGTTGTATTAGGAAAACATTGGGGATATTAGATGTAAAACTATCAAAAGCATTAGTGTAAGTTAGGATACACATTTGAAGAAAAATGTAGCCGTAGACACCTCGGCGTTAAACATCAACTTACTAGGCATTAATTACATCAATTAAATAAATAAGCCATGGCTTATTACGAACTTCACTGTGTTTTTTCTGTTCGAAAAACCATGCGTAAACATGCCACGACTAGGTTTCTAGGTTACTTTTGCATTAATTTTAAAATAAAGTGTAGCATTCTATTTTTGGACATTTTCAAAAAAAATTGCACACTAACAAAATTTGACCTAAATTTCAGGAAAATTCAAAATTTGTCATTTAAATTCCTATTTCAAACAATGACATGCAATATTCTTGTTTAAAAATGAAATATTCCCTAATTTGGTTTATTTCAAGTAAAATGGACGGATGATATATAACTTTCCAACACCTTACATATTTAAAGCATGTCTGGAACATAGGACATTCATAGGAGTTCTACAAAAAACAATTCTGTGATATAATATATATAGTAAAAATATTTGGGACTCCATGGAGCCTGTGCTCCATACCTTGTTTGGAAACAATTAAAATGTGCAGTTATTGTATTCACACCTTTGTATGGTAAATGACAACGTTGTGGTGCATGTATCTACTTGATGTGCACGGATTTTGGATGAATCCGACGGCATCAAGGCATAGAGCATAGACTCCATGAAGTCCCATTCGCGCGCGCGCGTGTGTGTGTGTGTGTGAATTTGAAAAAAAAAATTGCACAAGAATTTTGCAGTAATTTCACAAGGAACATGTCAATTTCCACAAAAATCATAAAAAGAAAATACCGCATTCCAATATGTAGGCCTTAGGTTATGATTGTTATCTTGCATCAGACATCTTGTTTTAATTATGTAGAAAATCTTCTTATTATCTACTCCGTATTATTTAATAATTGATAGGACCGCACTATCTGTCAGAAGTCCGATGGATTTGGTGTTTGGCAGAGTTCCGAAACTGCCAAGACTGAACAATTGCTTAATAATCAATTATGTGCACTCAGTAGTTCCATATGTTTTGGTAAAATGCTATGTTGTAGGCTTTGTCTTCAAAAACTAGCTTTCCGCAAATAAAACAAATCATCAGCCTTACATTGTTAACCTCTAAGAATTAAATAGATGGTTGTTAGCTCGCCAGTGTGATTGAGGACAAAGCACTGACTCTCGTATAAATATCCCTTAGATATGGAGATCGCCGCTGATGGAGACGACTCGTATGAGTGCCACGATGATGGCGATCCGCAGTATTGTTAAAGATAAGAACCGATCTGTTAGTTTGTTGAGTCTTGTTATCGTTGTTATCGTCTCTGATCGGTTCTCCATGTATTTCTCCTGTATGTTACCAATTCTGTTGTAACAACATCATGGTATATATTGCAACCTCAGCCGCCCCAGTCGGGTACGGCATAATCATCCTCTGTACTTTCACATGGTATCAGAGCCATCTCACCTTTAGCCAGTTCTTCATTCCCTCGAGTGAATGACTGGAAGTTCCGCCGTCGCTGCCACCGGCAGCGCTCCAACTCCTGGATTCAATCACCTCGTGAATATTAAGCTAAGCCAGAGCAATTATCTGCTATGGAAGGCTCAGCTCTTGCCCTATCTTCGGGGCCAGCAGCTTCTCTGCTACGTTGATGGCACGGCGAGGGCACCGGCATCGACATTGAAGCGAACGAACGCCAAGGGAGAAGAGGAAGACGTTCCAAATCCAGAGTATAACCAATGGGTCCAACAGGACCAGATGGTGCTTGGCACCATTCTCTCCACGCTGGAGCCGGACGTGCTCGGACGAGTACTGTTCCTGGCAACGGCGGCTGAGGTGTGGGATGCGCTTGAGCGCATGTTCGCCTCCCACTCGCGTGCACGGCTGATCCAAGTCCGACGTCAGCTGGCTACTGCACGTAAGGGATCTCAGTCCATGACTGAGTACTTCAATAGGGTGAAAAGCTACGCCGACTCCTTGGCGGCGGCTGGACACCCACTGGATGAAGAGGAGGTCGGCATCTACATGTTGTCCGGTCTAGACTCTGAGTATGATTCATTGGTGACATCTGTTGCCACAACCTCTGCTCGGATCACGCTAAGTGACCTCTATGCTCACATGATGAGTTTTGAGGTCCGTCAACAACAGAATCAATCTGTCATCGACAGTCAGATCCCGTCGGCCAACAACGTCTCCCGTGGACGTGGCTGGCGTGGTGGATGGCGCGGCGGAGATGGCCGTGGCCGCGGCCGTGGCCGTGGACAAGGAGGTCGTGGCAGCGGACAAGGAGGTCGCAGCAGCGGCTCACATGGGGCACCTGGAGGAGCACATGGCGATGGCTCACGCCCCACCTGTCAAGTGTGCAACAAGATAGGACACACTGCTTTACGATGTTACAATCGTTTTAATCATGCATTTCAGGAAGAGGATCCCAAGGTAGCTGCGATGGCAAGTGCAAGTTACACCGCTGATCCGGCATGGTATACAGACTCCGGGGCCACTGATCACATCACCGGCGACCTTGAGAAGCTGACTGTCCGAGAGAAGTATCATGGCAAGGATCAAATCCATACAGCAAATGGATCAGGTATGCCAATTATGCATATTGGGTATTCTCAGATTCGGACTCTCTCCAAACCTTTGTTACTGAACAATGTCTTACATGTCCCAAATACTCAGCGCAACCTTCTCTCTGTTCACAAACTCACCACTGACAACAATATTTTCTTTGAATTTCATCCCAACTACTTCTTGATTAAGGATCGAATCTCGAAGAAAACTCTGCTCCGTGGTACCAGTAAAGGAGGACTGTACCCTCTAGGCCAAATCAACTCCATTCAGCGCAAGGAGGTGAATTCAGTCAGCACATTGCCGGATGCAGCGCTGTGGCATGCTCGGTTGGGCCATCCATCATCCAGAATAGTCCAACAAGTTATTTCCAAGCATAATCTTCCATGTCGTAGTAGAAATAAAGATATTGTTCATGTCTGTGATCCTTGTCAACTTGGCAAGAGTCATCAATTACCATTTTCCCGTTCAAATAATGTGTCGGTTCGTCCTCTTGAACTTGTATTTTCGGACGTGTGGGGTCCTGCCGTCACCTCTTTCGGTGGTTTTAAATACTATGTCAGCTTCCTTGATCACTATAGCAGATTTACATGGCTCTACCCTATCAAATCTAAAGCTGATGCATATAAAATTTTCCCCTTATTTAAGAATCATGTAGAGCGTTTGTTCAATACAAAACTCACCCATCTTCAGTCTGATTGGGGAGGGGAATATCAAAAGCTAAATTCATTCCTGCAGTCCTTGGGCATCTCTCATCGCGTTTCATGTCCACACACTCACCAGCAGAATGGATCGGCTGAACGGAAGCATCGACACATTGTCGAAACAGGCCTCACATTATTAGCTCAATCTGGACTACCCTTATCCTTTTGGGATGCAGCCTTCACCACGGCCTGTTTCCTCATTAACCGAATACCTACACCCACCATTGGTTCCATTAGTCCCCTTGAAAAGTTGTTTGGTAAAACTCCAGATTATTCCTTTTTAAAGGCCTTTGGCTGTGCTTGCTGGCCTAACTTGCGACCATACAACTCCAGAAAACTTCAATTCCGTTCTGCTCAATGCATTTTTCTTGGCTATAGTGCCCTGCATAAAGGCTACAAGTGCTACCATCGTTCCTCCAGACGAGTTTATATCTCACGGGATGTCATTTTTGACGAACTACGGTTTCCATGTTTAACTAGTCCATCAGCACCTAGTTCAACTTTCCCAACGGAATCAGCCATTCTTCTTCCTCCACAAATTCCTGCGTTCCCTTCCAGGGACCAATCTGAGAATACTTTTATGCATGATGAGCATCCTAATGTCCCCCCAGATTTGCTTGTTTCTGATGCTATTTCTCAGGACTTTGTTGAGGAATCGGGAGGAGTTCCTGCAGAACCTGAACCTGCTGATTCAGCTGACAGTTCAGATACTGTCCACAGTCAAGCTGTTGTCGACAATAGCAATCCTGCTCCACCGTTACCTGCTCAGCCGTTACCCAATGCTGAACGAAGGCATGGGATGCGCACACGTCTGCAAGACAACATTCGCAAGCCAAAATTGCGCACTGACGGTACAATTCCCTTTCAGCGCAGTGCAAACCTCCTGACCAGAGAACCTGCTACATATACAGAAGCTGCACAGCACGCAGAATGGCGCCAAGCTTTGGATCAGGAGTTCATGGCATTGACCAAAAACAAAACATGGCATCTAGTGCCATATAAATCAGGTATGAATCTGATTGATTCTAAGTGGGTGTTTAAACTGAAACGAAAGGCAGATGGGTCTATTGATAGATGCAAGGCTCGATTGGTAGCCAGAGGATATAAACAGCGGTATGGGATAGACTATGGGGACACTTTCAGTCCAGTGGTGAAGCAATCTACCATACGTCTAATTCTTTCAATTGCTGTATCAAGAAATTGGAATCTCACTCAATTGGATGTCCAGAACGCATTTTTGCATGGGATCCTAGAAGAAGAGGTGTTCATGAAGCAGCCAGAGGGGTATGAAGATGCGAGCAACCCCAAAGCAGTGTGTAAGTTAGATAAATCCCTATATGGCCTCAAGCAGTCACCAAGGGCTTGGTACTCAAGACTGAGCCAGAAACTTCAGGAGTTTGGTTTTAAACCATCTAAGGCAGACACTTCACTCTTTGTGTACAACCAAAAGGGTCTAATAATATACATACTAGTGTATGTAGATGACATAATAATCACTGGATCCTCAGCTGGAGCAGTAAAGCTACTGATTCAGAAACTAAAGGGTGAGTTTGCAGTTAAAGATCTTGGTGACCTACATTACTTCCTAGGAATCCAAGTGCAAAAGTGTGCCACGGGATTGGTTCTGTCTCAAACACGGTACATAGATGATATCTTGGAAAGAACAGGAATGCAGAGGTGTAAACCAGTGACAACACCTCTGTCAATATCTGAGAAGTTATCAAGAGAAGAAGGAAAGCCCTTGTCAGCTCTTGAAGCCACCAAGTACCGCAGTACAGTGGGAGCACTTCAGTATGCAACTCTAACAAGACCTGATATTGCATTCTCAGTAAACAAAGTCTGCCAATTTCTGCATTCTCCAACAGATGTGCACTGGTCGGCTGCTAAACGGATACTCAGATATCTTAAGTATACAAAAACAGTTGGCCTACGCATTGCTAAGTCAAAGTCAGAACTCATAAGCGCATTCTCTGATGCCGACTGGGCAGGCTGCCCTGACGATCGAAGATCAACTGGAGGTTTTGCAGTATATTTTGGCGGCAACTTGATATCATGGGGATCAAAGAAGCAGGTCACTGTTTCAAGGTCAAGTACTGAAGCTGAGTACAAGTCATTAGCCAATGCAACAGCTGAACTACTATGGGTACAATCATTACTTGGAGAACTCGGAGTTTATCAGAATCAAGCGCCGATTTTATGGTGTGACAATCTTGGTGCAAAGTATCTATCAGCGAATCCTGTGTTTCATGCTAGAACTAAGCATGTAGAGGTTGATTTTCACTTTGTACGTGAAAGGGTAGCAAACCGAGCACTAGATGTTCGGTTCATTCCTTCAAAGGATCAAATAGCCGATGGCTTAACCAAGGCAGTGTCTGCATCTGGAAGATTAAGGCTACTACATCTATATCACCTTCAAAATCAACTTCAGAGGCTACAGATGGGTTCTACGCCTAATGGTTAGTGCCCTAAATCAGTTTTCCGCATTAGATTAAGGGTTAGCGGTCAAGTTCAGGCTAAGATTAGTTCCTGGCATGGGTTAGATTAGTTTATCTCCTAACCCTAAGTTCTAACAATTGGTATCATGAGCCTGCTTAGTTTTGTCTTGATTCTAATCATAAGATTAGATAAGTTTTATGCCTCTGTCTAAGTCGATTAGCTTTAGAATAGATCTATTTCATGATTGATTCATCCTAAGTCTTAATTGACTTTTGTCAATGCCTATTTAATTTGGATCAGATTCGTATCATGCAAGATAATGGCAAATTAGATCCAATTCCGTTCCGTACATGCCAAATTAAGTCTCAGGTTACACGCATAAGTTGAGTCTGATCCTTTTAGATCTGTTCATGCGTGCTTTTAAGTTACTGTCTATCTGTTTAAGACCTAAGTGCACAAGGGCTAAGGTGAAGTTGTGGGTGACGGCCGCCATGGCGGCGGCGTGGCGATGGAGAGGGAGGACGGGAGCCGCGCGCGTTCGCGCGCGCGCTCCGACGAGGGGCCCGCCACGTGCCATGGCCGGGGAGTCTTCAAGCTCGGCGGCGCACGTCGCCGGTCGCCGGTCGTCGGGAGAAGAGAATGAGGGAGTGAGGAGAAAGGGGAGAGAGTGGGGTGCGGCCGGCCGGGTGCTAGGGTTGGACCCTGGCTGAGGCGCTGCTCCCCTTATCCGGCGCGGTTGATCTGAGCCGCCCGTGCCCGATCGACGGCTGAAGGCGCGCGGGGAGCTGCACAGGCCGGAGTGGGCCGACTGGCTTAATGGGCCGGCAGGACAGGCCGAAATAAGCTTCGAAACAAGTTTTCCTGTGCCTTTTCTCCAATTATTTATGTGCATTCTTTTAGATTAAGCCCGTGTATCATTAAGTTTGCTCATATTAAGCTGAGAAGAATTATTTCTCATAAGTCTATTTCACCTAAAACTCAGTTTATTCATGAGATTTATTTTAGTGATTTATCATTTATAATTTGAGCATGAGTTAAGTTCAATTATTGAGGTGTTTTTCATGAGCTTTATTCCCAAGTTATTTAGTGAATTCCAAGCTATTTAAGCATGTTTTGGGAATAATTTTAAGCTTATATTTAAATAAGTTCCAAGCCTTTATATGAGCTTTATGCGCATTTCATTATGCATTATTTAAGTATGTATTTTTATGGCCCATTATCTGTAAGTTTGAGCTATGATTTTGAGCCATTAAATTTATGAGTTTTATTGGATATGCATTGCTTTAAGCTCAAAGTATTAAGTGCAATTTTGATTTCTAATTGCTTATAAGTTTGAGTATTAAGCAATTAGTTTTATATATTTAGGTTTTAATGCATGATCTAAGCTCTAAATTATGATATATTAAGTTATTGAGCCTTTTAATTTTAGAGACTTTACACATCTGGCTAATAGGCTCAGAATTCAATATTAAGTGAGAATTATTTCTCAAATGGTTCATCTGTTCGTAATTCATTTATTGAGCCATAATATAAGTTTAAATGAGTTTTTAAATTTTCGAGAGTATTCATGCACCCTTTGAATACCTTTTTAAGTTTGAGTTTTGATTCTAAGTTATTAGTGCTCTTTGAATGGTGCATGAATTTAATTTATAAGTTTAAGATTTATTTTATGCTTAGATATTTAATTCTAGAATAAGTTGTGACTTTTAGTTCTAAGTTTAAGATTCATCTTATTTATTTCCATCAGAATTATTTATTTATTTAAAGCCATAAGATTGAGGCATTGCATTAAGTTGCAATATTTAAATCTGAAAATTACTTGTATCCACCATTGTATAAGAAGGTGGTCTCTGGTCAAATGGAACCAACGAGAAGTTTGGTTGGAGATTACTCGTGATTAAATTCAACCAACGTTGTTTTAATTATGAGTTGGTTAAATAAGTTTCTTTTGTTTTCTGCCCAAAGGTGATGCAAATTGAAACTTTGTGCATGTTGTTGATCAGACCAACGTAGGGTTAATTTCATGCCTATTAGTACATCTTCTATACAGTATTTCTGAGACATTGTTTTGTTTCAATTTTCAGTAAATTTTGCATACTATTTGAATACCATTGAGCCCCTAAGTAGCACCAATTATCCTTTATGGAACGAGAAGGTGCAAGCTGTTCTCAAGATTCTGGATCTTGATTACGCGCTTTGTGAGGATAAGCAAGTTTCTCCCTCTCCAATTTATGACAATTATGTTACTAAGTTGAGGGAGTACAAGGCAAATTCAGAAAAATAGGAGTACTCCAACAGACTGGCCAAAATGATCATTAAGCATTCGATCTCGGCTAGCTTGAGGGGAGTATTCCTAGATAAGAAAATGATAGGGAATTAACTGCTAAGGAGTTTCACAACTCTATAAGAGCACACTTTACTAAGAAATTCCTTATTAAAGAACTAACTACCTCTAAGTATGATGGGCAAAGTGGACTTAGTGAGCACATTAAACAAATGTTTAATATGGCTGTTGAGCTAAATACACTTGGTGTGTTCATCACTAATGACTCACTAGTGCAATGTATTAATAGCTCTTTTCCAGAAAATTATAATAAGCGTGCTCCAAATAATGAGATTCCATTAGTATGCAATTTCTGCAAGTTACCCGGGCACATGATGATTCAATGTGCAAAATATGATGAGTGGCTTCAAATTGGGGGTAATAAGTTGTCTCATAAGTTTATTAAGTTATTTTCCCCTTTAGGTTTAGTGGATTAACTAAGGTGCATTTATGCACATCTTAATCTCCTACAGGCATTGCCAAGCCATAAGAAATGTGGGAGCAAGGGGAGCAAAGTCTAAGAAGCCTTGATGGAAATAAAGCTGAAGACCCAAGAGATTGGAGCTTCACATCAGTTTAGAAATAAGATTTAGTTTATTATGATGATGTCTCTCTATGTCCTAATGGAACTTTATTAGTTCTATGAGTAAAATTTGTGGACGAATTTTGTAAGTTTGGAGATTATTATACATCATCAAAGTTATTAATCATCATCATGAGTTGTTTGGCAAAAAGTTTTATGTGTTCTCTTTATGTGAACTGTGTGATGAATGTGTGTTTGCAATAAGCATAAGTTTGATGATGAGACCTTGTCGAAATTGTGTCAATTGTTTAAGCCGCATTTCGAAGGGGAGAGTGAAATGTCTCATCAGAATAGAGATACTTCATTCAAATCATTCATCCCAAAACAACGTAAGATCATGTTGTGAAAAAGTGCTCATAATTGGATTGCCCAAAACTGTCTCTAAATTAAGTATGTAGTGTGTCTATTCTTTCTAGCCAAAGCTGATCGATGGATGCATGTTCACAAAGTTTCTATTGTTCTTGTTCGTTTTCTAGCCAAAGCTGTTGCGTACTTGTTCAATAGAGCTTGTTTTGGAGACTTAAAATGGCCCATATTTGTCTTTCTAGCCAAAGCTGGTTGATAAATGTGACCATAACTTTGCTGCTCTAGTTTCATATTCTAGCCAAAGCTGTTGTGTGCTAGGTCAGTGAAGGAAGAAAAATAAGTGGTACTTAATATGGACAAAGTATTGTCCAAGTACCGGGCAAAATTGAGCAAAGCAGTAATGTCCTGCTAATAAGAAATGAATTATATTATATAATTATGAGTTACTCATTGATCTACTTGTTTCACTAAGTTGTGATATAAGTTAACATATAAGAATGTAGAGTTTAATGGGAGCTCATTCTTGATGAGGTACCAAATAAGTTTTATGTGCCAATGAATCAAGAAACTGTGGGAGCCTCAATCTATTCCCTAAACTCCAGTTGTAATTACTAAACAGACCCATAACACTTACAGTTGGAGAAGAGGTCTTTTGTTCTATTTGTAGATACTCTGATCTCATGAGGCATAATAAAATAATACTAAGCTAAGTACTTTGAGCATTTAAACAAGTTTAAATCCATGGGTTTAAGTTGAATTTCTGATGGAATCAAAACAGTAGGCTATATGGGTCTACATTATAAGAAGTGATTCCAAAGGAAAGACATATACTTAGCTCATTCCAATCCTAAGATAAAGGTGGGAATTTTTTATCTATCCTAATGCCTTATGTGGATATTAGTTAGTAGCAAAAGTTATGCTACATGAGAAAGTGTTTTGTTACACATAGATCCATTTGTAAATGATCTTGGTTAAATGCCACTAAGTTATGGGCATTAAGTATAAACCGAAATTGGACCAATTGAGTATTAGGATTATCACTAAAAGCATTATACTGAGAATTTGCTTAAGTGATATAGCATTGCCATGCCTGTACCATTTGCATAATGCAAATCATTATTTTTATTTCAATATCCTAAGACTAAGTTACTAAGTTTGAATAAGTTAAAGGAAGACGTTCCATGTGCTTCAGTTGTCAGAAGCTTTATGCTAAAGTCTATAAGTATTGACTATGCATTTATAATTCGGAACGCTTGACTAAGATATTAGCTTAAATCCAGGGAAGGTCCACTGGAAAAAGGTGCCATGAAAAGTTTAAGTAATGGACCGAAGTAACATGCTTATTATTAAAAATAACTAAATGATCATAAGTTATTCATATATCAATTTTGCGGATTGACTGATATGAGAAAGTGCACAATAAGCTTATATCTTTCGATCTCGTGGAAAAGATAAATGTTATGGAAAATCTCCAAACAAAGCTTAGCATAATGATAAGCTAAGTTATAGCATGTTTCTAACTCGCAGGCCAAATGGCATAGAACTATGTTCTGGATATTAAGAATAAAGACAGTGAATTATATTACACATACTCGTTGCAGTATTTATAAGCTACAATACTTTCAAGTAGCAACTCAATGGTTGATGATGTCAAGCTTGTCGATTATAAGATATTGTGTTGTGAAAGAGAGGTCCCAGGATCGAATCATTGAGTCTGACAATCTAAGTACTAAGTTAATAGCTAGCATGTCAGCTTAATGAATTGCTAACCATCTATCTCATTTAAGTGAATGCGCAAATTTCTATGAGATATGTGGGCGGCACATATTTTGATTCTGGATGAGGCCGTATAAGTAACTCCCGTAAGTTTTAAGAGTTCTAACAAGGTATTTCAGTAAACTATGGTTAATGGGGTTCGGCAGCAAATGGAGACTGCTGATGACGCATTAGTCTAGTCTTACTGTTGTACTAAGTTTGAACATAAGATTAACTTGAACATAAGTTGTTGAACAGTTCGATTAGTGGGAGAATGTTGGGTAATCTTCAGGCCCAACAACTTGATTGGACTAGGCCCACCATGTCCAATCTAAGTCCATCTACTCGTTGCTTTGATCGGCGGCAACCCTAAGCCCATTGGATTCGGCCCCGGACCCGCAGAGCCTATATATTAGAGGGGTAACCCTTCTCTCGCGGCACGTCATCGTAGGTATTCGTGAGTTCCTGTAAAACACGATCTAGAGAAGGCTCTGAAGGGTTCCGGAAGCACGTCTCCACGTTCTTCTACTCCTACCGCAGGTATACATCAAGTTCTTCACCATCCAGGAGCGTCTCGCCCCTGATCCGGTGAAGATTAAGGCTACTACATCTACATCACCTTCAAGATCAACTTCAGAGGCTACAGATGGGTTCTACGCCTAACGGTTAGTGCCCTAAATCAGTTTTCCGCATTAGATTAAGGGTTAGTGGTCAAGTTCAGGCTAAGATTAGTTCCTGGCATGGGTTAGATTAGTTTATCTCCTAACCCTAAGTTCTAACATTTGTATGATGAAAGGGTGGAGCCAAATTACTATTCATATTATTAGTTGCAATATTTTTGCAGCTAAGATAAAAGCCAGAGTATTCTAGATAAGATGGTTTTATCATTATTTTTATTTACTCGCTATGACTTACTTTGGCTACATATTATCTTGGGATGAGGGTATCTATGCTTAATATTTGTTTGTCACTATTCGGCTGTTGTATAACTTAAAATCCATGCATGGTTTGTATGGCCGAATAGATAACAAATGATTTGCTAATACTGTCAATATGTGATTTAGTTCTTAAGAATGATTTTTTGACGGCCGATTAGTAGTTTAGATTTTATTGGTAACAGTATGTACATGCTAAGACGAAAGGCCAAAAGTAGTGACATCATTATTTTTCGTTGGACACATTCTGTTTCGGCCATACTATATATTAGTATATATTATATTCCACATAAGCAAAGTACATGGCCGATAAATTCTTGTTATCCTTAGCTTTGAGCATAGTTAAATTTTATCGGCTTGAACATTGTCGCCCCGACATATCAGTTGAGGCAGTTGAACTCGGGAGGCAAGGACATTGGTGTGGCTGGTTATTACTTGTGTAGTTAATCGGCTGCATATTTGTGATACATAGTTTTGCCATTATAATATACCCAAGGGAGATGGCCGGTGCCTGTTTATCATCGTCTTGTCTTATTGTGCACAAATGTTTTTTGAGCAAGCAAGCTTTACCAAAAAAACAGGGGGGCATGTGTTGATGGTTGAATTTGGCACATGGATTATAATTTTGCTAATTAATTAATTAGTGATTTTAGTCGGCTGCTATAGCTGCAAATGTTCCGTTGATTACTGAGTAGCAGATGGATTAAATAATACTAGAAGGAAAAGAAAAATGGCCGGCAACGAAGGCTACTGGAGTCAACAGCTCCAATGGTCGCTTGTATGAGTTCCAAGTTGGTGGTGCCAGAGAACTACAAGAATGAAGCTGGCTCCAATGCAATCACGTACGGCCCAGCCACGTAAAAGATACGGATGGAGAATACATTCCAAATAGCAGGTATACGTATATAATTACGGCTGAGAAGACAGAGATACACACCGAGAAGGAAGGAGTCGCTTTTGTCGTTGTTTGTTATTATCCTTCGGAAACATATATGTACGTAGAAAAAATTAGGAATAAGCTTATTGGTTTCTTGATTAGCAAGATCAAAGTCCAGATCACCCTATATAAAGTATGGGGTTAAGGCCGATAAAGTATGGGGTTAAGGCCGATAGAGGGGGACCCCAACATCGACAAAAACACATCTACTATTATTTTTATCCTTTATTTACCATGTCTTTTATCTCTTTCTCCTAAACCCTAATTGGTATTCGTTCTTCGTCTGCATCGCGGATTGTCACGTTCTAGAGGCGATCTGCTCGTTTTAGAACAGCCTACTGCGCCGTGCATCCTGACGGGGTCCCTCCCGGGTGTGTGGTGTCTTGGGATATTTGTTTATCGAATAATCTGGTGTGTTGGCGTGTGAGCAATTTCTCGCGTCAACGGATGGATTTTCATATATATACGAACGTCACCTGGTTCCATTTCACAGTGTAGTGACTGAGTGGTGTGAGTCCACATCCACATTGGCTGCCTGGTTCATGAACTAGTACAGAGTTGGTAGCTCCGAGTCGATTGTACTACTGTATGTTTCAAGGAAAACGTGCCGTGTAAAATATATATTATAGTGCTACATTTTATTTGGGGATGTAATTATCAACCTTCAGAAGTCCGAACTCATACATGTGTACTTTCTTTGGTGTATATAAGCATCCTGGCTTTCATTACCTATAAAAGGAAAAAGGTTGGTCTTATAACTTCAAGGTTCGGAAGAAAAAAAACAATCACGCTTAACATGAAACGGAGGCCTAGAGCGTCGTTTATAAGGACTAAACGCTCAATTGTATACCGGCGGATTCAATTGCAAACTCCAACTCTCTATCTGGTGGCATGCCTCGCAGTTCTTCTAGAAACACATCGTCGGGTCATCTTCCAACTCCAAAATACAATATTCTGGAACCAGCAGACCTCCTTATGGATGCACATTTAATTTCAGAGCCTAATAGCACTCTGTGTTTATGTAACTAATCCATGCCTAATATCACCTCTAATCCTCACATGTCCATCACATGAAGGTGCGTGCTTGCCAAAGAAAATTATATGATCTGAATTATCATGGATTGATCTTTGCGTACCTTTTCTGCTTTTTGAGGAAAATACCTTTTCTGCTTTTATTAGCCCACCCGGTGAGTTAACACCTAGTGCTCTTTCCAATGGTATGCATACCAATCCATGTTAAGCACAAAGTGTTTGTTGAGAAACAATGGAATGTGTAGCGCCTGAATAAAAAAAGAACATGCAGTACCAGCTGCAGCGTGGAATGTTTACCCGTGACAATGTTTGTGGCCTGTTCCTAGTTGCCTTGCATTCACATAATTCAGCTTGGCTAGTTGTTCCTCCCGTTGGTCCTCCGTGTCCTGGTCCTCCTCCTCCTCCTCCCCTGTTCAGCTTTCCTCCACCTCCTCTCCCAACTACTAGTTGGTTCAGCCCTTGAGTTCGTTGTGCAGGCTGTACTGTTGATTTCCTAGGACACTGGCAGCTTGCTTGGTTTTCTAGCTAGGAGGGGGTGCTTGCTGGTCAACGTGTATAAAAAAAAATAGAGAGGAGCAAGAGCATTTGCATTAACGCCAGTCCATCTCCTTCCTTACATGTCAACAAGGCATGCAGTGGCGGAGGACTCGGTAGTGCAGGCTATGGCCCATGCCACATACATATACCTTGGTTTGTATGCAAGTTACTTTCCTCTATTATAATAGTCACCTTCCTGTGGCCTTGTCCATGTGTTCCGCTATGGTGTGCCACTGCCATGGATGACGAGAAATAAAAGATTGAAGCTCTGAGCCTAGCGAGTGAGGTGGGAGACCCAATCGAAGCAGTATCTTGGGCATTACCTTGTTGGCAAGGGCAATGTAAATAACCAAACAAGGATATAATACGACCCGTGTGAACTTAAGGTGCACTCTGTTCTTTTTCAGTCCATGTCACTTTTTGGTCAATCTTAGTTTATTGAGGCTGCAAGCTGCACACTCCTTCATGCGCTCTATAATGATTAAGCTTTGGAACTTTGGTTTAAATGAATGTACTTAGATTGCACTAGTGCTTTGATCCTATATCCAATTGGCAATCTGCTTCCCCTTCCGGGAAGGAAGCAGATTTGCTAATTGTAGCAGGTATTAGTTAGCAAAAGTATGCCTAATCTTAACAAAATGCCAAATGCATTCATAGCGACTTGATGCATTTGGCTGCCTGGTTTCATTTCACAGTGTAGTGACTGAGTGGTGTGAGTCCACATCCACATTGGATGCCTGGTTCATGAACTAGTACAGAGTTGGTAGCTCCGAGTCGATTGTACTACTGTATGTTTCAAGAAAAACGTGCCGTGTAAAATATATATTATAGTGCTACATTTTATTTGGGGATGTAATTATCAACCTTCAGAAGTCCGAACTCATACATGTGTACTTTCTTTGGTGTATATAAGCATCCTGGCTTTCATTACCTATAAAAGGAAAAAGGTTGGTCTTATAACTTCAAGGTTCGGAAGAAAAAAAACAATCACGCTTAACATGGAACGGAGGCCTAGAGCGTCGTTTAAGGACTAAACGCTCAAATGTATACCGGCGGATTCAATTGCAAACTCCAACTCTCTATCTGGTGGCATGCCTCGCATGCAGTTCTTGTAGAAACACATTGGGTCATGTCTTGCAACTCCAAAATACAATATTGTGGAACCAGCAGAACTCCTTATGGATGCACATTTAATTTAAGAGTTGTATTACATAAACACAAGTCTAAGGCATCGATGACATAGCAGGAGCTAGCTGTAGCAGAGATCGATCCATCCGTCCATCAGTGCTGCTTCCAAGACGTGGGAGGCTTGGGCGCGGGGAGGTCCACGACGGCGACCATCGGACTCCGCACGGTGTGCTTGGCTGACGCGAGCGTGACCGTGCCGTGGTACACGCGTCCGGTAGCCGGCGTGCCGTAGGAGGTGACAGACAGCGTGTACGAAGCCTTCTGGCCCGGGGACGTGAAGTCCAGGGTGCTGGGCTCCACCGTGACCCTCACATCACCGGGCATGTCTACGCTGATGAGGTAGGTCTCCGGCTGACCACCAGAGGCTACGTTGGTTACCGTTCTGTTGAGGACGAAGGTCAAGGTGGCCGCCTGCAGGGGGACTGTGATGGAGGGGTAGTTGAGGTCCGCCTCACGCACGGTGGGCAAGCCCGAGCAGCTCCCGGTGCCGTCGAAGTTGAGCCGGCGGAGTGCGTCCACGTTGAGTATTGTGCAGACGAACGCCGCGTACTCCGCCTCCCCGATGTCGTAGACGAGTCCAGGGTCCGCCGCTCTGGTGATGTTGACGTGGCCGGCTCCCGTCAAGTAGATGCCGGCGTGCTCGTCCGTGATCGGATGGCCGGCGTTGTCCAGGACGTCGGCGGTCGTCATGAGCGCGGACCTGATCGCCGCGGGAGACCACTCGGGGTGCATCTTCCTGAGGAGGCCGACGAGGCCGGCGACGTGGGGCGTGGCCATGGAGGTCCCGGACATGAACTTGAAGTGGATGCCGTCCGGAGCGTAGGGCACCCCGGCGAGGATGTTGACGCCGGGTGCCAGAAGGTCGGGCTTGGCGATCCCGGGCGTGAGCCTGCTGGGCCCTCGGCCCGAGAAGTAGCCAACGAGCGGCGCGGGCGTCAAGGATGCAGACGACGCCGAGTGAGCGTAGTCCCTGAGCTTGAAATGGTCGTCGTAGGATTCCTGAACGACTCTAGGAGACCCGTGGCCCGCCAGGTCGAACGTGAAGCCCTCTTCCTGGGTCCCAACGAGGACGACGGCCGAGGCGCCAGAGCGCAGCAACTCCTCGGGCATGTTCTCGTAGTAGTCCGTGTCCACGGGAATCGACGCGTCGCAGACCATCATCTTGTCCTGCACCTCCTTGTCCGGGAAGATGCAGAAGCGGGCGCTTCCTCTTCCTCCTTGGGCGTCGTACTGGTACGACAGGTTAGCCGGCGCGGTTGTCGACTGCCACCCGCCGGTCGTCCAGTCCCCGCCGAACAGAGGATCGCCACCTCCCGACGACTCCGGCCTCAGCAGCAGCTTGGACTGAAGAGATCGGTCGACGGTCCCGGCTCCGATGGTGAAGAGCCAGGGAGCGTCGTTCTCCACCGACGACACGTCCGGGCCTTCGTTGCCGGCGCAGGCCACCAGAGGGACGCCACGCACCATGGCCCTGTAGCCGCCCACCGCGACAGGGTCGTGGTCGTAGGTCACCACCGCCGGCCCGCTGAGGGAGAGGCTGATGACGTCCACGCCATCCCTCACCGCCGCGTCGATGCCATCCAAGATGGCATCGTCTGGGCACGAGTGCTTCTTGTCCACGACGCCGCACACCTTGTAGGCTGCGACGTGAGCCCCGGGAGCTGTCCCCGAGGCTGTGCCGTTGGCGAGCCCCTTGTTGTCAAAGGAGACTCCGTGGACGAAAGTGCCCGCCGCCGTGGTGGCGGTGTGCGTGCCGTGGCCGTCCCTCTCGTCGTCGGGTGCCTCTCCGGGATGAACCAAGTTGCGGCCGCCGATGATCTTGTTCGTGCACTCGAACTGCTCGCACCTTCCTTTCCACCGCGGCGGCGGCAAGCTGCCGTCATCGGCGAACGACGGATGGTCGTAGTCAATGCCGCCGTCGACGATTCCTACGATGACGCCAGCCCCATACCTGGCCTGCATCCAGATCCAGGAATTGATGTCGCCGCTCGCGAGCCCTAGGAAGTAGGGCGTCCGCGTGGTCCGCTTGTAGCGATACCCGCTTGGTATCACCACGGCGACGCCGGGCTTCACGGCTAGCTCCTCCGCCTCGCCGTCCGTGAGCAGGGCGGAGAACCCGCCGAGCGCGGTGTACGACGACAGAAGCCGGGGCCGCCCATCGCGCGTCGTCCTACTGGGCAGGAGCGACACGTGGTAGGCGCGGTGAGCCTCGATGTCGTGCATGTCGTGCAGGCCGCCGCCGGCGGTGCCAGGGGCGGAGCCAGGATTTGAACATAAGGGGGGCCAGGCTAAATACACCATAAAGAAATATCATAGTTGGTACATGCATATTCATGTATGTTGCTTATATATTGGTTAAGAATTTTCTTCTTAGCAAGGTAAACTTAGCATTTCTAAGATTTATTGTAGCAAAACTTCATTCGCTTCCTCATATAACAGTGATTAGCATAAGTAGGATTAGGGGTAATGGCAGATTACAGCTTTGTTAGGGGGGCCAGGGCCCCTGCCAGCCCCCCTTGTCTCCGCCACTGGGCGGTGCTGCCGTTGCCGGCAGGGGGGAAGTGGATGAAGACGATGTACCGCCGGTAGCCGCCAGGAGTCAGAGGCTCCAGCTCCAGATGGCGGCCATCGCCGCCGTGGGGCTTGCTTCTTCGTGCCCCCGTCGCCGCAGTCGCAGCGGTGGCGACCAGCAGCACAACGACAAGCACGGACCACGGTCGGCGAACGACCTCCATGGCGGCCGGCTCTCTGCCGGGGGTGGTGTGGTGGGGGATCGGATCGGATGACGGAGGGACTGTCACTGCTGCTAGCTCTCTGCGGGGCGGGGTGGTGGGGTGGGGTGGTCGGCGTACGTGGAATTGGAACTGGAGCCGGCCAGGCCTAGGCCCTATCTATATTATATCAGCTTTCCTATTTGGCAGGCGCCTGCGCCTAGCCAAATCGCGCAGGCGCCTGCCCTCCAAGCGTGCTGCAGGCGCATCAAGCGGTAGTTTGTATAGGTTCGTATGTTTTTCTTTTAAATTTCTCTTTTTCATATCTATTTCATATGGAGTCCAAATTGCGTAGAAAAAATTTCATAATTCTTCTAAAATCCTAATCAACCCATTTTAAATATTTTTCTATTTTTGTTGATTTTTTTGCTATTTTTGATTTAATTAGCACTCAATTAGTGAAAATTGCACTAAATTTCTACTATTTTTTCATATTTTCATTTATTGGAAAAAAATGTTTTGTGATAGTGGAATTTTTTGCGCAAGGTCTGATCTATTATAGATTTATTTTGTTTTCCATTTATTATATATTATTTTGTTTTCTATTTATTATAAATCTTATTTTGTTTTCTATTTTTCATGTCGAGAGATTTTTTGGTTGCATAATTTGCGAAATCATGCAGGAGAAAAAAATTCCATAAAATTTCTACTGTTTTTCCATATTTTCATTTATTGGAAAAAATGTTTTGCGATAGTGGAATTTTTCACCGTGCCTGCAACTTGGAGATTTTGACAGGCGCCTGCACAAAAACGTTTATTGCAGGCGCCTGTCAAATAGTTGGTCCCATATTATATAGACCAATGCCGCAAGAACCTGACCGAGGTCGTGCTGACTCTGTTGGTTTCAGCGACCGTATGTTGTGTCCCTCCCTGTGCTGTGATGCACGTTTCGGAGGCACAGTAATTGAGTGACCTGCTAATGATGGTGGAACACGTCCCGTTCTCCAGGCCTAGCAAGCAACCAATGCAACATGTGTAATAACAAAACAAATTATATATGCCTTGTTTTTAGGATGGAGGAGCTAAGGAGTACGTAGTACAAAATATCGAGGCATGCTAGCTAGTGGGATTATGCTATTGCAACTTGTATATGTATGTAAGTAATATATAGAGATAGATCGATGTATGTAGACATGCATGCATGATCATAGAAAATGCATCATATCTTCTGCTAGCTAGCTGATGATGAACCTGCAGCCCACTGGCCACGCGCTCCATCCGCCGATCCGATCCGATCCTGTCCACATCGACCGATCCGTCCTCCAGGCAGACTGGCAGAGCATCCGGAACAAATTGCAACACAGTACCTAGTACACCCAACCCAACGACGTACGTTGATATAGTTTGTTTGCGCGCAGAACAAACATATACAGCATCATCTCACGTACGGCCAAAAAAAACCAACAGTACTATGCATATCATCATGCATGTCCTTAATTAAACCCAAGTACTGGCATGTACTGAAACCATGCATTATTACTTAGATAAGTACGTGATTGGATGCGCTATAATGCAGCTGCTTCTTTAATAATCAATATACTAGCTACCTTATTACAGTATATATACCAGTTCGTTTGTGTTATACGTTGTGGTTAATGTGGTTAATACAGCTAGCTAGCTAGTTTATTTCCGCGAGATGGATGATGGAAATAAGGAATTGAATACTCCAGCTATAGGAGTACAAACCGTGTACTAGCTAGCTAGCTAGGTGGTTTCCGCCATCGAGATGGATGGGAAGGTGCAGTTTCATTTCTGTTGCATGCATGCAGATATATATGCCCGGTAAGCTTAGCTAGACCAGGCGCGGTTCTATTTCTTGCATTGCATGCTGCAGGAAGCTAGCTAGCACTAGCAGACTAGTAGAGTACTTCAGTAGAGAATAATCCTTGAGATCGATATAGGAGCGGTTACCTAGCTAGCTAGGTGGTGTTCATCACATGCTGGCAACGCAAATGGATGGAGATTCAGTTGCAGGAAGGAAAAAAAGTCAAGAGGGTATATCGATCAGTTTGCATATATATATCTGCATGCAACAGAACGAACCACGTACCCTTGTATACATATACATACATACACTATATGCCTCAACGATGGAACGTGCTGGCTGCCTGGCTGGCTAGCTGAGCCTTCGCTAGCGCTGTGTGACAACGTATGTATATGTATATGCTGTACGTCCACATCCTCCAAAGACGACGATATGATCGTGCCAGCACCCCACATATATATCCTCCAGGGCCAGGCCATATGAACCAGGGTACACGGTGGCCTATATCGATCTCTATATATGGCGCGCGGTTAAGAGCCTATTGCGTGCCATCCAACTTTGAACCGCGCGCGTACGTGCACATCCATGCCATGCATTGCTTTCTCATTGATTCCATACATGCATGCAACAAGACTAGCGTGTGTACATATATACGTATTTGATATTTCGGTCGATAATATTTTATTTAATTTACAGCTAGCAGATAAGTATCGGATCGGAGGGGGGGCAAAGAGAAGATTCCAGCTGGTATGCAACTTCAATACAATGGAAAGCTGTGTACTCATCCTCATTCCCATTCATGGACAAGATCGAGAAGATTCATGCACTCACATCACATGCATGCAGCATGGTGATCTGATCTTCATATTCCCTAGCTAGCTATATATATACGGACGGATCGGATCGACCCCAGCGCTAATAAGTAGCCTTAATTGCTACACAGACCCCACCACCGCGCGCGCGGGTCTGTGTAGCTCCCTCGACGTGACGTGCAACACATGCAACATGGAATTGTAGAGCTAGGAGGAGGGTCGTCGTCAATCGATCGGCCCTGGCAACACAACCCACGGGCAGTGCCTGGCCCTGCAGCTAGCTACTGCTGGGTCTATGCGCATCAACTCCGATCCTCCAAAAGCACAGCTGCTGTTGGCATGCACGTCGTCGTCGATGATTCGATGACAGCATATGTATGCTGCTGGCGCCTCTGATCCAAACTCTGGTACCTCGCTCGTGAAATTAAAGCAGCACATGTCATTTGTCAGAATGACAAGTACGTACGCCTCACGACGACATCGTTTAAGGAAGCTAAGATTGGATTAATTAAGCTTCTTTCTGTTGGATTATGCTGTATTACCTCGATCCTGGTACGGTGGTTGATTTCTTCAATGGCGCCATGCATGCAGAATTTTCCAGCTCCTACCTAGCTACCTCCACTTATCGCATCCCTAGCTCCCTCCATCTTGCATTGTGGCCTCCTGTCGATTGTACTGCTTTCATCTCTAGAGTGAGATCTTCCACCTTACGAAGTATGCATTGAAAAGGCGACTTCAAATCCTTCTCAATCTTTTATGTGAGATTCATGTTTGTTTGTTTTTTTTTCTTCTGATGAGCCCGTTCAGCAGAAAATTCCCAACAATAACTTATACAAAGGAGGTTGATGCATGCATGGTTTGATATGCTAAATTCAGTAAATTGCATAGCCATGAGTCCACCACTACTTGTACTAGGAAGATTTTGTTTCCCATCTGAATATTTTGGATTTGCGTACGTGATGGTGTCATTTGTTTACGGTCGTTGATGATGTTTCCTTTCAGGTAAAATAATAGAATGGGCTTCCAATTGTGGGAGCACTTGGATCATTCAAAGTGGATCAGTTTTACCCCTAAAAGTGACCTCATTTGGCGACGTGGCCACTGCGGGCGAAGAAACCTGCCACGTGGCCCGCGGGGGAGGACAGTTCTCACGCTTGTTCATTTAATAGATACCAAGGAAGGATCAGTGGGACAAGATTTGTGCTATTAGCTAGGAGGCCTGCACAAGTTCTACTTCCTCATCAGAGTGATTATTGTTCTTGCCACATACCTGTTACATACTCCCTCCATCCCATTGATTAAGGCGTGCATGTATTTGGCACGGTCTTTAAAGCAGAAGTTTGAACATTTATTTCTTTCAAAGTACGATATCAAGAAATACCAAATTATCGTCATCTTAAAATACTTTTGAATACGAATCCAAATATATAACATGCATACACTAAAAATATATGTTTTTGACTAAATTATTAGTCAAAGATTTAATAGTTTTACTTTTCTAAATACATGCACGCCTTAATCAATGGGATGGATGGAGTATTTCCTAGCATTTCTTTGTCCCTTCATCTTTTGATGTACACTAGATTTTGTAAGATATGCATTTTATTCCGACACTTGAATTTTACTTGCACAATAAAGAATTTGAACTAATAGAATTGAACAAGGGAAATGAAACATACCCACCACTTCATATCTGATTAAAGTAATCATAAAAGCTGATTAGATTCATTGTTGTAATCCTCCTTTTGCTTTTGCTTTCTTTACATCTTGTAAAACATTTTGTTCTCCTTTTTTAATTTAATCAGTAGAGGCGTGCCCCTCCTCATCTAAAAAAAATCATAAAAGCTGATCTGAACAAGCAATAACTCCAGCAATAGTAATCAGATAAGGTGGATTTGCAGTTTCTGCTGCTACCTTGCGCCAGCATATGCAGGCAGCTGTACTATGAATATATGACACAATACAGTCACTTTGGAATGTCTCTTCAAAATTTGTGACTCAATGATGATGCCACCACGTGTGTGTAAAACTGTTTTGAAGGAAAAACTAAAATGTGTAATGCATATGCTTCGACTCAACTTACACAAGTTTCTGCATTGAGTTCAGTATGTAATTGCTTCTATATATGAAAAATGCCCTACAGAGGTTTTTTTACTTTAGATCCTACAGAGGTGCTTTGGGCTAATCTTTCCCTGTAATGTTTGATTATTATTGTGAGCTGTGAAATTGCCGTAAGCAAGCACGTACTTTTTGATCGAGGAAATAAAATAAAACAAGCTTCATCTTGCAGCATATCAAAGGATACATGTCAGTCTTGCTTCGTAGTGCCTGACGCCCCTGTGGCTCAATGGAGCTCCTGAGCTCTGCCGCCCAGAGCCCCACGTCTGCCCCCCGCGTCGTCTCCCGAGAGGCGACTCGGGGCGATATATAGCGCCGCCCAAACCCAAGTCCCCAGCGGAGGGCCGGCGGTGGCGCCAAGCTCCTCCCCGCGTGCAACCTCCCTCCCCCCTCTCCTCCTCCCCGCTCTCTCCCTCCCCTCCCTCTCTCACGCCTCCGTCGCCGTGCGCCGCCTCCCGCCTCGCCGGGCGCCGCCTCGACGAGCGCTGCCTCGGGCTGGATCCGTCTCCTGCCGGCCGGATCCGCCTCCCGCCGGCCGGATCCACCGCGCGCTGGCCGAGCCCCCCCCTCCCCCGGCCTGTTCCGCCGTGCGCGCTTCCCTGCCGGCCTGCTCCACCGTGCACCAGCCGGAGCGCCTCCCCGCCGGCCTGCTCCACCGTGCGCCGGCCGGAGCGCCCTCGCCCGCTGCTCCACCGAGGGCGACATGACCGATGCTGGCCGTTCCGCTGGGTGTTGGGCCTCCCCTTCACGCTCGCAACAGCCGGCTCCCCCACCGGACCCTGGCGCTAGGCATGTTCCTTCCCGGGTTGCAGCCTAGCTCCCCATTGCTCGGGTGGAAGCTTGGCTCACCGTTGTGTCTCTGGTGTTGGTGCTTCGGGCGCGCTGCGGAGGTGGAGCTGCTGCTGCTGCAATCTTAGTGAGCTTCAAGGTTTCGCCAGAGCTGCCCGTCGTGCTACTAGGCTAAGAGGGTTAGATTTCTGGGTGTGGCAAGCGAAAGCTTGGTGATAACGACTTCGTCGGCGGCCCTGTTGAGGGTGTTATCGTTGCCACTCTTACTCCCAGTCCTGCGAAAGAAGGCTTAGGCCAATGGCCGATGGTGACGGCGCTTTGTGCGTCGTTTTCCTTCCATCCTTTTCTCTCCTCTCCTTAGTTTGGCTAGTGTTGGCGGGTAGCCCTAGGCCTTCTACTCATTCTCCTCTCCTTAGTTTACCTTTGGTTGTTGATGGTTTGGGCGTGTACGTCAGTGGCGCGAGAGATACGCAGCTCTCCTGCGACAAAAAAAAAAAAAAAGCTCTGCCGCCCACTGATGACCAGGCCAGCATATAGGTAGCAGCCATATATTCCGGAGGGCTCCAAGTCAAATAGCAGCGTCCCATGCATCTTGTTCTTGTAAAATTAAGCTGGTGCTTGTCCTCTTCCCAGTCGGCACACGCAGGCTGCAGAGGACGTCGACTGCGGGCCGCAGGTGCCTATGCTTGGGCTGGGCCATCATATGTGCTGTGGCCAGCATATATGGTCTCGTCTCTGGTGAGCTTTTGCTTGTACGGGAGGTACGTACAAGAGCAGAGCAGCAACTAGCAACCCAGAAGAAGCATCATGGCTAGGGATGGCAATCGGGTCGGGTCCATCCGGGTCCAGGTGGTTTAGACCCGGACCCGAGACCCGAGAGATGTATCCGGACCCGGACCCGAAGTCATTCATGGGTCTAAACCCGGACCCAGACCCGGACCCGATGGGTACCCGGACCCGAATGGGTACCCATCGGGTCTCTCAGCTCAATCAACAGAGGGGAGGGACAGGGAAGCGAATCCACCGCCGTCGGGGAACAGACCGCCCCGCAGCGCCGCCGTCGTGGGGGAGGTTGCACCACCGCGCCGCCGTGGGGGAGGCCGCACCGCCGAGCCGTCGTGGGGGAGGTCGCACAGCCGCGCCGCCATGGGAGGAGGCCGCACCGCCGCTCCGCCGTGGGGGAGGAGGCCGCGCCGTCGCGCCGCCGTCGGGGGAGGAGGCCGCACCGCCGCGCCGCCGTGGGAGGAGGAGGGCCGCGTCGCCGTGGGAGGAGGAGGGCCGCGCCGCCGCGCTGCCGTCGGGGAGGGAGACCGCGCCGCCGTGGGTAGGGCCGCGCCGCCGTGGGTAGGGAGGCGGTGAGACGGGGATTGGGGAAGAGGGGCGGCGTGGGATGGAGAGGTGGCTGAGCCGCTGAGGCCTGAGGGGAGACCGTGGGAGGAGAATGGGGGAGAGGCCGAAGGGATTGGGGAATGGGGAGGCGGCGGCTGAGTCGCTGAGAGGGGGAGGCCGAGTGAGGAGAGAGAGAAAGAGTGCGGGTGGTGGGGAGGACTTAGGGTTAGATGGTAATATGGGACCACATGTCAGTCTGCTTTTCGGGTTCGGGTCCGGGTACCCATGGGTCTAATTTGAGACCCGGACCCGGATCCGGACCCGGACCCGGACCCGACAGCAAATACCCATGGGTCCAGGATTAGACCCGGACCCGGACCCATCGGGTCGGGTACCCGCGGGTACCCGGACCCATGGGTATTTTTGCCATCCCTAGTGTCA
>SPJY01037268.1:2037748-2063381 GCA_005191435.1 Raddia distichophylla | reverse complement strand
CTCCACTATATAAAGGGAGGCAGCCCTGTGTAACCATGACAACGATTGTCTAATAGTAGCATAGGTCTGAGGAGGTCAGCGTCCGGCATGTGGCCGTGAACTGTGCAGCCGGTATGCTGCGGTATTATGGATTGGGGAGGAATGCCCATAGTCAGAGTCCCGCAGTTGTAGGCGAAAGCTGAACTACATTATGCAACATCGTGTATTCTGGTGTTGTTCGTAATTTTGCATTGACGTAAATCCTAACATAAGGCAAAAAATCAAAAGTCTTATAAGAAAAGGGCAATAATATTTATTTTTAATTAGAACATGGTGCGCAGAAGAGAAAATTATTGGCCGTCGTCCACGACGTTAAGATTATGAAAGTCACGGAGCCAAACAAGACTGACAGGTTGAGCTTGATTGCTTCATGTTGTCTCTCGCCTGATTTCATCCGATATTTAGATCCGTTACAATCTCTCTTTTTTGTCTTAAAAAAAATTCTCTCCCTTATGAGCATTTGGATGCGGACAAGAAGTCATTGAGCCCACTCCCTTCTCTTCTGGACTTGTAACCGGTCATTTCAAGCAAATTTAGTTAAGGGCTTTTTTGTTACAAACGAATTTTAAAGACAAATAAAGCAATTATGTAACAACCTCAAATTAATTTAGAGACCAGCACACCTACGTGGCTAGCCCACACATTCATAGCACCACTCTTTGGATTTTCGACCTTACTTTGGCAAAAAGAGTTAACCTAAATTTTCATATTTGGTCCATCAAACATTATATGCTAGTACAAGTCTCTCTAGATTAAATAAGCGGTGATATTGTGCTACAGCTAAGACACAAGGGCCTCAACAATCTCAACTGGTCATGGTATCACACTCACCTCCTAATGAGCTAACGCCCTCGTCACCACTCCACATACGTGGCAAATGAAATGTGGTGCATCTAGTGTCAGCCCATATACCATATTATATGACCACTCTAGCTCCACACACACCATGCGCCATATGCCCATAGCACTAAGCTCATATGTGCCTATATAACGAGAATTGATACTCTGATTCAATTTGTAAGTAGTCTGGCTCAAATTTATTTATAATTTAACCCACCTTTGGAGCTAACCTACACATTCATAGCTAGCACCATCCTTTAGATTTCGGCATCATTCTCTACTCCTAAAAAGCACCTTATGGTGATGAGTAATGATGGCTCATTAAACAAATCCAGACCATTCAAATTCATCAAACGGCAGAAGCGGACCCAGGCTCGGCACAGCGCCCAAGCCCAAGGGCCCCTGTGCCCGACGCCCTCTCCCGGCTCCTTGGCTCCCCTCCCTCCCCCACCTAGCCCTAGCCGGCAGCCACCACCCGCAAACGCGCCCGACGCCCGCCGCCTGCCGCCCCGTCCCCGACGCCGGCCGCCGGCCGCCACGTCCCCCACGCGCCCGCGCCCTCCCCACCCGACGCCACGACCGGCAAGCGTGAGAGAGGCGGAGAGGAGAGGAGAATCAGGAGGGGAAGAAGAAGACAGGGAAGAGGAGAGAGAGAGACTGACAAAGCGGGCCCCGCTGTCCAGTGACTCAGCGGCGAAGGGAGGAGGCAGAGGCGAGCTGGGCCAGCGCGGCTCAGCCCATCCAGAGGGAAGCTGAGGAGCGGGGAAGAGAAAAGGGAGAGAGGGGTTGGGCCGGCCTGGGCTGAGAAAGAGGTTAAGGCCTTTTGATTTTCTTTTCTGATTTCCCAAAATCATTTCATTTTCAAATATCCTTTTTAAATACTTTAATACTTAGAAAATATTATTTTGCTTCATCAAAGCTTATTAACACTTTTTCAAATACTTCCCTTTGGGATTGGCCTCGAAAATATAATATACAAAATATTATAACTTGCCAAAATATTTCGCCTAGGAATTAAAGAGTTTAAATTAAATTTTTTTTAGATGTATTGCATGCAATGATGAATATGCCATGATGCAATTAAAGTGATTTGCGACTTTAAAATTATGAAATTTAGAAAATTATTAACGTGCCAAATTGGTTTTTAAAATTTGGGATGTTACAACTGTCCAAGCCGCAGCGCCTCCCGCTGGTGTTGTGCCCCACCATTGGCAACACCCGTGTCGACCGCGTTCTCGTGGACAACGGGAGCTCGCTGGGCATCATCACTGTGTGCCTTCTGGGCCTCATGCAGGTCTCGCACTCCAAGATCAGGGACATCACCGTCCCCTTCCATGGGATCGTCCCAGGCTCGTCCCTTCGCCCCGTCGGACAAATCGTACTGCCTGTGACGTTCGGTTCCTCCGCCAACTTCAGGACGGAGTACATCACTTTCGAGATGGTGGAGACCGACCTCCCCTACAATGCCATCTTGGGCTGCCCCGCGCTCTCCAAGTTCATGGCGATCTCCCACCACGCCTACCATTGCCTGAAGATGCCGGTACCGAGGGGAGTCATCACCGTCCGGGGGAATCACAAGATGGCCCTAGACTGCGACGAGACCGCGCTGGCCATGGTAGGCCAGCTCCCTACCCGTGATCCCAGCAACAGAAACGCTCTACAGCGCGCCCAAAGGTGGCACTGCAGCCGTAGGAGCCCACTAAAACCGTCGTCCTCATGGAGACAGACCCCTCCAAGGTGGTCCACGTGGAGACAAACCTCGAGGCCCAATAGGAACTCGAGCTCATTACCTTCCTCCAGGCTAACACGGACGCGTTCGCATGGGAACCGTCCGATATGCCCGGTGTCCCAAGGGAGGTGATCGAGCACAGGCTAGCTATTCGGCTTGATAAAAAACCGGTAAGGCAGTGTCAGAGGCATGTTCCCGACTGGAAGGCCAAGATTATCCAAGACCAGGTCGGTAAGCTGCTCCGAGCGGGCTTCGTTCGTGAAGTACAGCACTCCGATTGGCTTGCGAACCTAGTCGTGGTCCAGAAGAAGGGCGGCAAGTGGCGCATGTGTGTCGACCATCGCGACCTAAACTCCGCCTGCCCCAAGGATAACTTTCCCCTTCCACGCATAGATTAGCTAGTCGACGCCACGGCGGATTCAGCCTTGATGAGTTTTCTGGACGCTTACTCCGGTTATCATCAGATTACGTTGTCTAAGGAGGACGAAGAGAAAACCACCTTTGTAACACCTTTCGGCACGTTTTGCTATACGACCATGTCTTTCGGTCTCAGAAATGCTGGCGCCACGTTCCAGCGACTCATGCAAAAAACTCTCCCTGATCAAATATGTCTGCCATGTCTTCTCTTTATTCCGATATATGCGACTGTCTCGTTCAATCGATCTTGTGTATGTCTGTTCTAAGAGCATGCATGTTTAGATTTTCCCGATTTGCATTGTATTTACCCGATACTATCATCAAATCTTTTACCGATTTGAGGTAAATCTCGTTCAATCCATTTTGTCTGATTTGAGGTATAAATCCGATGAATTGATCTAAGATCTGAAGTTAGTATAATGCTTAAACTGAAAATATCTGCTATAAGAACATTAAGAGATTTTAATATAAAAAGTTTTATCATATATTAGCTCTATCGGAAACTAAGCCGATAGATTTGATTGCGCATCGGAATTTCATTAGCCGATAACCTGATCTGGCTCTTTAAAAGCCGATTAGACTCAAGTTACTAATATTTTTCTCCTTGTTAATTTACAAGTCAAATTGACTGGCACGCTTGGTTTTCTTGGTTGCGACGCAAACTCAGTTTTTGACGCTTCCATGGTGTGTTTGCGAGAAACCAACTTTTCACATCAACAGTGGGGAAGGACGGAAGGTGCAGTGGGTAAATGGAAAAATAAATATATAAATCCACCAGATTTTTTTGGGTGCATTAATCTGGAGAGACAAAATGGAATTCAATTAAAGGCCGGTTGGGGCTGGTTCGCTGGCCTGGCTCAGGGTAGACAACCCCCCCACACACGGTAGAGATATTCTACAGCCGGCTGTAGTTACAACCACAAAATAACTATAAAATATGATACAAGTAACCATAAGACTTACAGAAAATAAATATCGATCGGTAGAGTAAGGCAGGAATCGATGGTTAGTTCATATAGAAATTATAGTTATTCATTGTGTACTTTATAGTTAATTTGACGGCTGTAGCTACAACCGACTGTAGAATAGTTTTTCTATATATATAAAATAAATACTTATCTTATTGCTCGCCTCCAACGCGGCTCCTCCACCTCCGGCCCCTGACGCGCTCCTCTGCCGGGAGCGCTCCTCCGCCGGCCAGCCCCTTATCTGATCCACCCTTGGCCTGTCCCGCGACGGCCGGAGGATGAGGTCGGCGGCCCGCCTCGGACCCTCGGTGGTGGAGAAGAAAGGGGAGAGAGCGGAGGGGAGGCGAGCGGCTGGGGATGGGTTGAAACAACCAAACACCCGACCCTTTGCTAGCCTGGCTTACCACTTGTACAACCAAACAACCCCTCTTTGCCTGATTTGACCAGGCCTTTGCTAGCCTGGCTTCGGATAGACGCCTGGCTAGTGTTAGCCACACTACCGAACAGACCCTTAATGCTGCACTTGAGCCATGTGACGCAGAGCATATTTGCTTCCCATCATGGGGAGCAAGGAGCCTGACTCCACACGACAGGTGACACGTAGCAACTGCGCTGCCCAAGAGTTCCTGTGTCAGTGACCGGTGGATGGCGCCGAGCCAGTTTTGCCTCCCGAATTGGGCAAAACCCACTGGTTCTAACACACCGGACGAAGGGCTCGAGGGAGGCGCACGGATAACAAGGAACGATACGATGACCAAGGCACCGGCACCAAGACCGAGATATACCTCGACCACTCCGAGAGATAGCCCTATCCGTTTTTATTTGCTGGACCAGACCGGTTGTAAGCTCCGCTCCCTGACCATATAAAGGGCAGCAGAGCATCATGCAAGGCAAGGAGGATAGACTCCTAGTCTTCTTCTTCCTCATCTCACACACGCACAGCAATCAGCTACTTGTAACACGCCCGGAGGCTCAAACCCTCCTTGAACGTAACACGCCCGGAGCCAAAGGATGTGGGAATCGCGACTTCATTTGAAAGATACTTTTTTTCCCCATAAACCACCGCTCTACTATGGATATATACCTTAATGCTCGCTTGTATATTGTCAAATTGCTAAGATCGACTCCGCCACCGTGGAATAAATCTCTCATGAGCAAAGTGATACTTGAAGGATTGTGAACAAATCTGAATTTGAGATCAACTTTACTAGGCAGGCAGAAGCATCTATTGAATGATGCATTGCAGACATATCGAGACAGGCTTAGGTTAGGCGTCGGTTACTCTGGTGGTCTTGAGCTTCTTGGCGTTGCTTTGCAGAAAAAAAAAGGTGCCTCCTCTGCTTTCAGCTCAAACTCTGCTGCCTTGTTGAGCTGCTCTGTTCTTTGTGCTTGCACTGGGGCAGAGCAGCAAGACGGGGCACAATATCTTCTGCAATCAATAATATTGATGCAAGCGTGCAATTAGACTATCCAGACCAATCAATTCGTATCCAATGCTATTTGATGTTTTTTGCGTTTAGACCCTCCCACCTCACCCCTCATCTCTTCTCAGTGCCTCTAAAATTTGCTCTAAAACCCTCTGCCCCACTCTGCCAATTCATACCGCACACCTGGGTGGAACGACTCCATCGCGTTCCTCGTTGACCTCAACACCACGCCGGCCGCGCTCGCCGCCGGCTCTGCGGAGCTCGTTGACTGTATGCTAAACCGCTAAAAGGTCCACAAAACTGAAAACAGGAAAAAGCTCATTCACTAAACATCTGAGCAAATCAAACAAGATATTTATAGCAGGGTTGCTATTGGTTGAATCCCTGTTAATAATCTACTAGGTGTATGCCCGTGCGTTACTACGGATTCGTTGTGCCAGTTGATGCCTTGAGCACTTTGGGCAGAAGGTTTGGTCTTGCTCCAGAAGGTAAATAACCTTTCAATACCGATATACTTAAAATAGAACAAAAAGTGATTTAATCTAAGCACGAAGGACACCGATATATCTAAATTAGGAATATGTTTCACCACTGTAATATTTCTTTCAAATTAGATCCCTTGTCTCAATAATATATTTACTTCAAATATGTGCTACTATTCATGATTTCTAGAAACAACTATGAAATATTGGTTAATTGCACATAGAAGCTATGTAAACACCAACGGTGGTTTCAACAGAAGAAACTAAGCCTTGAGCTGAGGTCAAGCCAATAACATATACTACCATATTTTGCTATAATGAATTATCACATTAGGAAATGACATATCACTACATCAGCGAGTCACAATTCTTCAGAGGATATGCACAATGGTGTCAAATTAGAAACATGTGAACATTAAGATAGCTGACCACATGTAGGTATGGAGGTAAAGGTGCATTACGACCAACCTGAAAAGAAATCAAACTTTCAACGATAATACATGACCTGCATGATGTAGGAGGGAAACGATTTTCAGACAATGAACTGGGTCATCACTAACACAAATAGAAAGTTACTTTGAACATGGTCTGAACGAATTTATTTGGCAAATTTTAGTTTAAAAAAGAACTGGGTCCTTGATGAAACGATTAGAAAATTTTTTGGAACATGATCTAAGGGGAAATTTCTAACAAAGTGTAGGCAATGAATTGGATCTTTACATGGTTTTCAAATCATTCGTAGCACAAAATTAAATCTCTCTACTGGGTTGGTGCTGCTAGACGCATTAAACAACAGCTAGGTGTTGCATCACAGACTAAAAAGAACAGATAGGAATGCTTGATCATCTGCCGCATGGAACTGCAGTGAGGGTTGGTTGAATACACAGCTTGGAGATAATTGATGTACGTTTGGATCAAGGCTAGGGCTACACATGATTGTGCTTACCAGAGGCAGACCACGCAGCCGATAGGGGCGCGACAGCAACGCTCTTTGTACGCGGCCAGTGATGACGAGACCTGCGATGGCAACTATCACGCCCGTTCCTCTCATCGAATCGTCGGAGTCCAGGCGGCGACAATCTTGGTACGGGATCTCGCGGTCGTGTATTAAGCAGCGCACTACGGTGGCGGTGGCGGCGCGAGGCGAGAGTCCAGGACCAGGATGATAGGACGGATCTCGCACGCGTGGGTCCATACGGACGACCACGTACAATCCGGAGGAGGGAGCAACGCTCGAACAACTCGTGCTTTAAAGGAGTAGAGATTGCTATTGTGCGATAGAAACTGCCTCATTCGTCACATATATGATATATCACACATGTCATTGTTCGGTGCACATAATTTCTTCAAGCCTCAGCATCAATTGGGACAGAGACGTGATCAAATTCTTGGTGCATCCATTGATATGATCGTGACATGTTCATGTGGCCCGACTCGGTAGTATCAAATATAATGTACATTAAGAAACGGGATGGTGATCAGTAAGCTTGAACCCATAAGGTCAAACCTGAGAAATATATATATGAAAATTAAGGTGATGAAAGAAGTATCCCTGGCGCTATTAAGATAGATGGTATAGGATATATACTCCAAAACTGATGATGCCTCAAAACTCAAATAAGCATCCTATGGAAAAACAGGGGGGGAAAAGAAGGCACATCATATATATATGTATCTCTTCTTGATGTAATAATCTTGTTTTCATTACAGTTTCCTTTTCAAAAAATTGTATCCCTTGCACAAAGATGCAGAACGGAATAAATAAAAACTAGAACTGAAAGACATAGGTATATATGTAGAGAATGTAATGTAGCCTCGCTCCCTCTGCAAAACGGTCTGTTAGTGTGGACCAAAGTATGTTGGGACATATCTTAAGTGCAAATTGATACAGACCTTTAGCGCAAGCTCAATCCTTGGATGTTAAGATTTTGAGAGCAGTCAAAAGATATGATATAAGTCCCCTCGACAGTAAACAATACGATATCCAAGACTGTTGTACACTAATTCCTTAGTTTTTTCAGTAGCATTACTTTGATGCTTAATTGGAACTAAACACGGTGGCACTGAGGCAAAGAAATCAGTGGACCTCAAAGAAACTAAGGTGCTATGTTTATAACATGAATTTCCTGTGTCAGCATTGTTTAGCAAACCAAAAAACAAGAATCATTATAGGAGTGAATGAACTACCCGAAGAATTTTCTCAAGGTTTTAACTGTACTGAAACATAAAGCTTTCTATATTGTTGTTGACAATTGATGTCAACGAAATAGACAAAGGAATGTCTAAGATGCCGCAAAATTGTAGGCATTAACATGCTGCTGCTTTTTTTTAAAAACTGAAGGCAAGAGAGCCATACCACTATGAGATTATCATAAGACGTCTGCTTCTGAAGACTGCGAAGACTAACTCCAGGCCAATTTTGGGGGGATAGAGACAGGCAGATCCCAGTGCATGAGCAATATCCAGTTTTTGAGCTGATTTAGCTCTATGTGATGAGATGACTGATGAGAAGATATGTCAAAAAAATCAGGGAAGAAATAAACATAACTATTAACATATTTTTTGCAAAGATTCATATCGCATATTCAAAAGGAATGAGAATGCAATGGAACACAGTCAGGGAAACCTTAAATCAATTATCTCCTTCCTTACGCTATGCTGTTGTAGGTCAACAACATGATTTGGTATGAAAAACTATGATATCAGTTGTCACTTATCTATGATAGTAGGTGAACCTGACCTTTTGTATTTCCATACAACAAATGAACATAGGAGATGTAAGTGTTTTCTGAAAATGGAATAATGAAGGTTTGGTAAAAAACTGAACCACTTTCTTTGCTCAGAGGTAAGGAGAAAAGGCATAGATAAATCTAGAAGGATCATTTAGTTGGTGAGTGCCCAAAAAATCTTGTTCATCAGACCATCACTAAGACCTTAGCAGCTTGTTCAAACCAAACCGGAACCATCATCGGCATGATACGCTAGCCTCATACGAAGCCACCTTTGAGTGAACTTCAGGTTTATGCACCTAATAATAGACTAAAAAGAATAAAATAACAGTGAGACCAGAGGAGTTATACATAATCATTGACGTTAAATTGTGGAAACCTATATAGTTCAATTTGCAAATTTTGGTAGCACGCGGCCAGTTTTTAGCAGGACATAATGTAATTATGAAAAACAGGTGTAGAAGGATAATCTATCTAGAAAGTACACCCCAATTTCAGTGAACCACTATAAACAGAGGTATTAGAAGAAAGTAATAGTGGTATAGCAACCGAGAGAAAATGGGCGTTAGAGGTTTGCAGCCAGGGCACTTATCTGTGTACCAACCTTTCTACAAGACTGAGCTAGGAACAACCAATTGGCTCTGGGGGTCGACGGAGAAGCCTCCCAAGCAGTGCGGCAGTAGACCAATTGAGTGGAAGAGGAGAGCGCTGGAAAAGGCAGCGCGATGGTGGAGATGGGAGTGCCGGTGGGCCTTTTTTATTTATTTATTACGTGACGGTGGGGCTTGGCCTCTAGGGTGAGGAGATGCCGGGGAAAGGGGCCGGCAGCTGCATCTGGTGGTGCAAAACCAGGGGCCGGCAGCACGACACGAGAGATGGATGTGTGGCGTGGGTGTATGGACTGTGGTGGTGGTGGTGGTGTAGGCAAGGGGCGATGGGAAGGAGTTAATCAAGATTTGCACCACCAGTAGGAGAGGGACTCTAATTTCATCATGGACTAACTTCTACCTTATCCAACCTTGTGTTGTGCAGAATTGATCAAGTCCATCAACAAATTTTGAATTTAGGACCAGCGTTTTCTGTTGCTGGAAGTCAGCTACGAGACTGAGCATCAACTTGCGTGAAGGGACAAATTGTTTGATTCAACTCTTCAATAAAAAAATGCAAATACATTTAGCAGTGTAATCAAGATCATACATGTTAAATTCATCTGAGTCATTGGCAAGCAAGAAAAATAGGTCGCTCTCACTCAGATCAGAATCACGACGGACAGGAGCACTATATCCCCTCAACAAAGAAGGAACTGGTCTCTCAGGAATGTTTTTAAATATGAACTCTTATTCCTTTTGAATAGGGTTTGTCAGGGAAAAAATATCAAGAGAGACACTAAAGATTTTATACAAATACAAAACTATAACTACATGTTTAGGTGCCTATGCACAGGCTAAGTACAGACTAAAATTTTAATCCTTGGTCCTTAAACAAAATTTGAGGTCTTATAAAGGGCTTCAGAATGTAAATAAAAAGGGGGCTGCAATTGTAGAAAAGCTATCAATAGTGTAGCACTGAATGAAGAACAGGCACCATAACTAACGCCACAATATACAAAAGATTCACAAATCAAAACATGCCAGTTAAGTTCATTAATCATTACTTCATTACTTAAGGGCAGAGCTTGAAGGAACATAATCACAGCTCCTTTTACCTTTTTTAAATTGAAGCACGGTAGTGAAGACCTGCTGGTCATCACTAGAGTGTTTGGAGAGTTCCATCACTGTAAATGGAAGTTAAGGGCATATCTTTTCCAGTAGAGTCAATAAGTCCAACAGCAACAGGTATGAACATAGGCTCCTTAACTGGTTGGCCAGGAGTGGGTGGTAGCTGAAATATTAGAAAAGGCAGATGGTTTAAAAATGTAATATTTTCACCAATTACTCTAGAATGAACAAGTATCAGGTACAAAAAATCCATGTGGCACTAGCATGAATGGAAATGTAAGTAATTAGAGAACATGGAAGAATAATTCAACATATATCTAATCATAAATACTAAAGGGCAATAAGCAATTCAAAACTGGAGAATGTTGAAGCTTACCTAAGTTTCAAAGAGAATGTCTGAGAACTAGGATAATATGAAGATGTCACCTTGACCGTAGGCGTACCTGCTTGAGAATACCTATTGGATGGTTCTTTCACAGTTAGATACTGTTTGAGACAAGTACTATGATTGAAAGATAACTGTCTACTACCATAGTAAAAAGTTTGGCAGCTGTGCATTATTTGCATCGCACATGACTGCATAAAAATCTTCACAAGTGACAGCTTGTCCATCATGCCTTTGGAAATAAAGATGCATGCCCTGCAGGAGAAGGCGAAGTAATAAATAAACCAAATGTACGTACAACAATGGAACACACATTACTTTTGTTAGGAAAAGGAGATCGTTCCCATTCAGCTATCCCAAAACTATAATTAGTCATGACTGTGATATCATCAGGAAAAGTAGCAACTGATGAGATAGGGAAAAACCAAATACAGAAGCCAACAAAATGAACAAATATTAATCAGTCATGACTCATGAAGGAATTAAATACAAATTTTCATAGCATAATTATAAATAAAATCATTGTGAATTGGAACAAAAAAAGTTTCTTCCGGCTGTTTGTTGGATAATCTTGTGATATTCCTAGATGCTACTCCCTCAGAATCAAAATATTAGTCATTCTAGCCCCCTCAAATTTGCCAGATTATAGGTCGTCCTAGCATCCATCAGGGCATTTCGTTCTGTGTTCTCCTAAAATGCCCTCGCTGCTATACCGATAACTTGGACAACCAGCATCTGCAGTTGCGGTGAATTAATTTCAAATCTGAAGGGCAGGAGCGTCTATTCCTTGTTTTTCTTAATATGTGCAAAAGTGCTCAGAACAAATTATAAAATGGGACAGCGGGAGTATATGTCATGTCTACTGTCCTACAGATAAGTATCAAAAGAAACTAAAAAAACTGAAGATCAGGCCATGGTTATCAGGGTTCAAACACATGATTGAACTTATAACAGTTAAAGCAGGACACGGTTGTAATAGGGATGACAAAGAAATCAGCTATTGCGATGCTAAACATCTAAACACAAAGGAAAAGACATGTGAACTAATTATCATCTTTACTCAGTGATATTGACTTTAATTGATAATCGCTTCAGGTCACTCCCATGAAGAGTTACTAGTGGAGCTGAGGTGCCTGCTACAATATATTACAATTTTAGTTAGGAGTCAAAAACCTCATCTAAGACATACAAAATTACTTCTCATGGTGTAAAAGCGAAAAATAATGGAGAAGAATGAAGATATGCCAAAGAGAAGCGGATGCCTCTAATGAGGTACCAATGTACCATATATGATAATATGTTACCAATCAAAGTAACGGAGTAAAGAACAATAGTTGCAAAGTCATGTTTTGACCTTTAACTCCAGGAGATACCAGTGTTTTAGATGTAACTATGGTCTTTTCTTTCCAAGTTGAAACTGCAAATGACAGTAAAAAATTAGAAACACAATACATGAAGAAATTGGCAAGGAATTAACAGTCAAATTACAGGAAACCTAAGGCCAGACATGGACCGTTGTTGTCAAGATGATTATACTTGTGCATATGTATCTACTCACTAGCCTGTTTCAAAACATGTTTCGCTAGCCTGTTCTGAAAACTAATGCACGCGAAAAATCTAGATCAGTCACATGGAGAAAAAATGGTATATTTTTCATCAAAATCAAATTCAAGTACTACTATCCGTGACTCATCAATATGTATCGCGCAAATTGTCAAAAGATTTATGTTGGAAACTGTGTTGATATCTAAAACACCAGCTATTCCAATAGAAACAGGATTCCAAACTGCTCACCGCACATAGGCCACAGCAGTCAAAACAAGAAACATTCAGATGGTCAAAGCTGTGCAGGAAAGCAATTATTAAAGGCATATAGTTACCATGTCAAACAAATAATCAGGTTTCTTGTAATCTTTCAAGAACATCTCCTTGGGGACATCCATATCTGGTTCTTCAGTTGCAGAAGGAGATCAGTGCTGAATTTATGTGTTAGCAAAGATAAACAGCCCAGACCGATAGATCGGCCAACAACCCCTCAAGGGCTATATGCAAGTAGGAATAAGCCAATGGATCAGCCAATGTATCTAAAGGTAAACACATTATGAAATCACAAGATGCATTTAAACTTCAAAAGAATTGTTCTTGAAAACAATCATAACAGCAAAGGTTTAATTACATTGTACTTCCGAACCTTTGAATGGCCATCTTGAGACATAATCACATGGAATTATATAACAGAACAATGCAACATATGAACCAACTTAATAAACAAAAAGCTAAAAGCTTTGTACAGACATGATGCTGAAATAGATAGGAAAATAACCAAACGATCATCACAGTACATTTAACGTTGAACAGACAATATGCCAATTTCAGAACATTAACAATATCGAGCACAGCTATCCCATTACATTCAGAAAGCACACAATGGACTATGAGATGGTAGTACCATTCCCATGAAAATGGCATCAGTCTGGGAGTTTGTAGCAAACTCAACTAGAACAAGCAGATATAAATCAGATGGTCAATGCATAGATACAACTTGCCACTTTGCCTTCTTCCCTGCAGGTGTAGAGGTAACTAAAGGCAATGGTGCCCTCTCATATATTCCTACTTCTCAGTATCGGCCTTTTGGGTAAACTGGTGACTTTAGGAAGAATCTTTCCATATTAAGCAACTTCAAAAATCCTGATCATCACATAGCTGCTGTGCTAATGGTAAGTACAGTGGGAGCATGTAGTGGAAGAACTGTACTATATGGTTGCTGTTGTATCCTGTAAAAATCTTGGACATCCTGCTGCTGTGTGAGTGGAGGAAACCACTACGGTGAATCATCACAAGTGATCTTCCACCATTTATTTTCTTCAGCCTCTCCTTAAAGGACTCCAAATCCTCAGGAACAACATCAGGTAGCCACTTGTCACCATATTGCCCCATAACTTCTCTCAGATTGTTGCTATGTCTACGGAGCTCGTCTAAGAAAGGATGAGACAACCCTTCAAACTGAACACTCATATCATAAAGATCTGCCAACACATCATTTGACTCTATATAGAATTGGGGATGCTGGTACCTGATCTCATGAGTAAGAAGTTGCGCTAGCCTTACGCTAAACCATGCCCTACCCTCATCAGAAAGTAGGCATGCATGGTAGCATGCGAATTGCTCCTCCATTGCATCCAATGCCATCAGCCAATCATGTACATCAAGCAACAAAGCATCCACAGGACCACTCCCATATTTCTTTTTCATGAGCAGGATGAAAAACTGGACCAAGGCCTTGAAACCAACAAAATCCTGTGGATCAGATGGTACATCTTCAGCTATGATTTTTCTGAGCCCAAACGTCCCATGGACAGTTGAAACCAGCAAGTTGGCCTCAGAGAGCGAATTGGCTATGCAGTATCCCCTGTGTCTGTTGGCGCAGACCAAATCTATGGCCGATTTCCAGAGCTTGCGACCCGAAAGGATTAGCGTCGTCTCCCCACTGATCTGCTGTTGCGTGAGCAAAGGGTTGCCAATTGCTGCTGTCTCTATCGCCGGGCTTCGGTTGATGAAATCCCAAGGAGTGACCCAGTTAGTTAAATTGATGTCTTCTTGTTGTGGAAAGCTACAAAGAAGCATATAAATGGTAAGTATTAGGCCCAAAACAGAAGAGAATCACATGGTCAGAGCAAGACTATCAAAACACAAAGAAAAAAAGGACCTTATCTGGGTGACAACGGGCAGCCTTGGCCCATCCAGTTATCACCCAGATAAGGTCATTTTTTTCTTTGTGTTTTGATAGTCTTGCTCTGACCATGTGATTCTCTTCTGTTTTGGGCCTAATACTTACCATTTATATGCTTCTTTGTAGCTTTCCACAACAAGAAGACATCAATTTAACTAACTGGGTCACTCCTTGGGATTTCATCAACCGAAGCCCGGCGATAGAGACAGCAGCAATTGGCAACCCTTTGCTCACGCAACAGCAGATCAGTGGGGAGACGACGCTAACCCTTTCGGGTCGCAAGCTCTGGAAATCGGCCATAGATTTGGTATGCGCCAACAGACACAGGGGATACTGCATAGCCAATTCGCTCTCTGAGGCCAACTTGCTGGTTTCAACTGTCCATGGGACGTTTGGGCTCAGAAAAATCATAGCTGAAGATGTACCATCTGATCCACAGGATTTTGTTGGTTTCAAGGCCTTGGTCCAGTTTTTCATCCTGCTCATGAAAAAGAAATATGGGAGTGGTCCTGTGGATGCTTTGTTGCTTGATGTACATGATTGGCTGATGGCATTGGATGCAATGGAGGAGCAATTCGCATGCTACCATGCATGCCTACTTTCTGATGAGGGTAGGGCATGGTTTAGCGTAAGGCTAGCGCAACTTCTTACTCATGAGATCAGGTATCAGCATCCCCAATTCTATATAGAGTCAAATGATGTGTTGGCAGATCTTTATGATATGAGTGTTCAGTTTGAAGGGTTGTCTCATCCTTTCTTAGACGAGCTCCGTAGACATAGCAACAATCTGAGAGAAGTTATGGGGCAATATGGTGACAAGTGGCTACCTGATGTTGTTCCTGAGGATTTGGAGTCCTTTAAGGAGAGGCTGAAGAAGATAAATGGTGGAAGATCACTTGTGATGATTCACCGTAGTGGTTTCCTCCACTCACACAGCAGCAGGATGTCCAAGATTTTTACAGGATACAACAGCAACCATATAGTACAGTTCTTCCACTACATGCTCCCACTGTACTTACCATTAGCACAGCAGCTATGTCATGATGCAGGACTTTTGAAGTTGCTTAATATGGAAAGATTCTTCCTAAAGTCACCAGTTTACCCAAAAGGCCGATACTGAGAAGTAGGAATATATGAGAGGGCACCATTGCCTTTAGTTACCTCTACACCTGCAGGGAAGAAGGCAAAGTGGCAAGTTGTATCTATGCATTGACCATCTGATTTATATCTGCTTAACGTAAATCATGCGGCAAACATAAATAGAAGTTAAGCTATAAACAACTCACATTACTCATTAGTGATACAAAAAGTTCAGCAATAGATTCTTTATTGTTGTGCCCAAAACCCTCAAATTGAGAGACATTCTTCTCAATGCTTTCAAAATCTGAACTGTCTGTAAGAGGATAGGAAGTATCTTATTAGTATCTATAGATGGATATATCAGAATGATCCCAAAAAATGCAGTCACAAGATAATAGCATGTGCTCAAATTTAAGTAATTACCTTTCAATATGGCAGAAAAGGCAGGTAATATTGGAGGACACCGAGTCTGCAATCCACATTGTACAATCAATGAGCACATTTTCCTTGTTTAAATATACAAGAGTGTCGCTTTAACAGCCATCATATACAATTAGGCTACAAATCTATTATTGAAATTCTGTATGAACAGTGAAACTACTAATCAATCTACGCATGATTGTTAGACAGATATAATAGGGGAGCTTAGCCCCAGCCAGCCCTATGGGCCTATGGATATGTGCAGCACATGCCTCCTATAGATTGATATTAGGAAAGGATATGCTATCAAGCCTAGATCATCCTTGGCAATATATGTCTTTTACCCTACAGATCATAATCAATCTATAATCTTCCGCGCCAAACTTTCTCACAATGATCATGCAGGTTGACACTTGACAGATCAAACTAAAGTAACCTAGCTCGTTCACCTGTAAATGGAAAGCAACTAAAGAAACGATTGCTATTGAGCTCATTGTTTGATCCTTGGCGCTATTAACGTCATGTACCTTAGCCCAGAACTTCATCTGCAGAATAAACAATAGTTGTTGTCATATCATGTATATGGTGAGTTTCATGTAACCTACAATATCAAGACAAAGAATCCCAATACCAGATAACAAAGTATCCGGAATCTTCCATCAATTGATGAAATGAATTTAACTATCATTGATCTTGACATGCCATCTTTGTTTTCTACTGAAATATCACACTCTACGCCAGTTCTCTGATCAATAACCCTCAGTATAGGAACTCTAGCAAATCGAATAGGTGAAACTCCATAACAATGACCATCGCCTGAAATTGGTAATATAAAAGTTATATTAGACAAGGAAAAGCCAACACACTAACATTGACATCAAAATGTTTCTGCTAATCGCCTCATCACATGACCAATGTGTACAGGAATGAAAATTTGACTAGCATTTAACATGCACTGGAATGGAAAAAATTGCTGGCAAAATCACCCTCACATTTTCCCTTCACTACACTCCTATATTAATTTGTATATTAATTTGATTCTACAACCTGGTCGAAAAAGAATCCAATCATACAATTGTCCAAATAACACAATAATACACTGCCGCTGCCAAGTCTTTGCCATCCCAATTCAATATGCTTACAGCAATGTCACAGCTCACCATAATAATGAAATATTACAAGGAAAGATTAGCACAGATCGCCTCTGTAGGGTATTAGTGACATATTGGTTTTATTAAGTGTGAACGGGATTGATGGTTTTTTTTTTGCAGAAGCAAATTCAACTCATGCAGGCACCAGTCCTTGAAGCATATGCATTACACATTTTTATTTTCCTTCAAAACAGTTTTAATACACACATGGTTGCGCCGTGGCATCATCACTGAGTCACAAATTTTGAAGAGACATTTTTTCTCTAGAACCCGCAGAAGAGCTGCGCGTCATTGAAGAGACATTTCAAAGTGTCTGTATTGTGTCATATATTCATATTACAGCTGGCTGCACGTGCTGGCGCAAGCTAGCAGCAGAAACTGCAAGGCCAAGTTCCCTAATTACTATTGTTGGTGTTATTGTTTTCTCTGATGAACTTTTATGATTGCTTATATACGAAGTTGCTGGGTCTGTTTCATTCCCCTGTTGAATTACATTAGTTCATGTTCTTAATTGAGCAAGCAAAAAGTGTCAGAATAGAATACATGTCATACAAAATCTAGTGTACACTAAAAATGAAGGGACAAAGGTATGCAAGGAAGATGTGACAGAAATGTGGTTAGACCAATACTTACTCTGCTCAGAGCGTAGAACTTTTGCAAGACTCCAAAGAGCAGAAATCTTGTCCTGGTAAGGATACTTTTTCTTGGTATCCGCTTTAAAGTTGATAGAGAGGTCAAGATCACTCTTAGGGGTAAATAGATCCATTGTGTATGATCCAAATGCTTTCACTTTCGGAAGCCCATTCTTTTCTCCTGAAAGGAAACACCGACCGTAAAGGCATAAGTAAATCACACCATCACACACATCCAAAATATTCAGATAGAAAACAAAGTCTCCCTAGTAAAAGTAGTCGCCATGCAGTTTGGTAGATCACACCATAAATTAGCACCAATTTCCAACAAAGTTTCTGAAACTGCAACTGTCCATCAATGACTGGAAGAGCACATAAAGATAGTCCTTGGCCCCATGATTCCACACAAAAGATATCTTACCAAAAGTTTGTCTAACGATCCTTTTGAAGAATTTAATCGTATCATATCGGTGCTCCAAGTCCACTTGCTCTGGTTGCAAGGATGCATAAATGTCCTGCAGTAAACCTTCTAGAGCTGGAAGCAGAGCAGTATCAATGACACATGCCTCTGACTCTGTCTCGCGCCCTTCTCCATCGCTGTGTAATTTTGCATATTATCCAAAATCTAGATCATTTATTGCATGAGTAGAAGTTTCAGGTGCTGGATCAATCCTAGGTGGCAGGTGTTGTAAGAAATATATTTGCAACTGTCAGGCCTTTTGCATGCCCAAATAGATGAACACATTTGTACTCTATAAAGAAATTCTATATCAGTAACACCGGAAGCAAGTAAAGCTATACTAAACAAGTGGCTATAGAATGAACCTACTATGGCTCCTGAGAAATACATTGAGGTACACACGACTGTTATATGGACAAAGGTACAGGTGCCACCATGTCAGTGTCCAATTCAGTAGATCTTTTTTAGGGACACGCCAAATACCACTTTGAATCCAACATGGGTGCGGGGTTTCTGACTCAGCAAAAAAGATTGGAAGTGGTTGTCCGGCTAACAATTGTGTGGACCTGGATCCACTTTGCAGATGCAAACAGCAGAACACAATGAATGTTTGGATGCAGTTGACCATCCATTATCCAATGGGGAACTGAGATACCATGACAAATATTGGACAGAATCTAGGCTTCCTAAATTTGGCAAGGAGCAGATCAGATTCTAGCTAGCTACCCCAACCAACAACTCCCTATACAGGTGACTGTTGAGCAGCCGGTGTTGGGAAGCAATTCTTCGGTGGTGTCAGTTTGAGCGAGACGTGCATATTAGGTGTCAAATATGGAAATCTCTCGGTGTGAAGAGGCTGCAGGTAAGCAGATAGATATGTACCACCACATCGGGAGTCCCATGAGGCTGCTTTGTGCTTGCCATGGTGGCACAAAGCAACGGCATCATCAGCTCGGGGAAGCACAGAACTTTTTGTGGCATCTAATCTTATCGGAAGTAATAACAAACAAACACGTACTACCCCGCTAGAATTTCGGCAACCGCATCTCCAGTTTCGGCAGAGGGAATCCCATGATCGATAAGCAACCGAACACTAGCACGGAGGGGGGAGCGAAGGGCGACGAACCTGGGGAGGGGGAGAAGCGGAGGTGAAGACCATACATTTGGGATCGGCGGCGCCGATGGCACGGCAGGGCACGTCGGAACTCGGAAGGGAACGGAGGGGAGCTGGGCGAGGCGGGGGGTTTTGTCAAGGTAGAAGCGGCGCCGGCGAGGAAACCTTAGACACCAACATGGGCTCTGGCTTTTTAATTTCCTTCCTACTCAAAAGGCAAGGCCCAACCAACACATCGCGTACAAGTTTCTAGCGGCGCACAGGAAATTGTCTCGTTACCTTTCTTTTTTTGATAAAGGAAAAAGTTCCGGTCTCTGCTAATGCATACAACCAGTTTTACAAAATTGTCAGCCTTAAGGCTGAACTAGAGTATACAAGGGAAAGACAAAAGAAATAATCAAAAGCAAAGTCTATTGTTGCTTCTCCATCCATTCTTGACAAAAATATCCATCGCAATAACCTCTAGTGCCTTGCTCACCAAGCGAATGCTCTCCCTTTTGTCCTCATGCTGCAATGTGGCCCAAAATCTCAGCCAATATGCTCCCCTAAAAGTAGCCTGCATAAAGGAATTGACTTGCCTTTTCTCAAATATCATATCATTGCGTGTGCACCAAATTGCCCACAAAAAGGCAGCGACACCCACAAAAATCAGTTTTCTCACATTTTTCACAATACCCGTTAGCCAACGCCCAAACAAATGAGAGATTGAATGAGGTGGAATTAATCCAGTAGCAATATGAACAATTCTCCAAATAATCTTTGCATGACGACAGTTAAAAAACAAGTGTTTAATTGTTTCATTACTATCACAGAAACAACACTTTTGACTCCCAGTCCAATTCTTCCTAGCAAGGTTATCCTTTGTTAGAATAACTCCACCCTGTAGGTACCAAAGGAAAATCTTAATTTTCAAAGGGAGCTTTAACTTCCAAATGAATTTACCATTGAAATGGATATCTTGGTTAATTAAATAATTATACATAGACCGGACAAAAAACTGACCATGTCTATGCAAGCTCCAAGTGAAAATATCCCTTCCATCAGGCAACTGATAATTTGCAATTTTGGCTACTAGATTGTGCCATGCTGTTAATTTGTCCCCAACTAAAGTTCTCCGAAAGGAGACATTTGGTGGCATTTGAATCATGACATCTGCCACAACTTTATGTGGGTAATTGACTATATTATATAGGCTAGGAAACTGTTCTTTGAGAGGTTTAGTTCCTACCCAAGTGTCTTCCCAAAAATCGGGTTTGTGAACCATCTTTGATATTGAATGTTCCACATCCTAGAAAATCTTCCCTGACTTTTAAAATACCTTTCCAAAAATGTGAGTCCCCAGGTTTAATTTGAACCTGAGACAAGCATTTTGAGCTTAGATATTTATTCCTAAGCAAGGTCTGCCAGGTCCCATCCTCGTTGAGTAATTTAAATAACCATTTACCAAGGAGGCTTTTATTTTTAATCCTGAGATCTGTTATACCCAGGCCTCCTTGATCTTTGGGAAGACACATGATATTCCATTTTGCAAGGCAATACTTTTGTTTCTTATTATTTCCATGCCAAAAAAAACTAGATCTATGGAAATCCAGTCTCTTTAGGACACCTTTTGGAATTTCAAAGAAAGACATCATGAACATTGGAAGGCTACTTAGCACTGAATTCAAAAGAATCAGTCTATCCCCATAAGATAGATGTTTGGCTTTCCATGTGCTCAGCTTACGCTCGAATCTGTCCTCAATAACATTCCAATCCGAATTACGGATTTTATTGAAGTGCATAGGAATGCCTAAGTATCTGAATGGATAAGATCCCATACCACAGCCAAACAACTCAGTGTAATCATGTTCATGATGTTTTGCCTCTTCAAAGCAAAAAATCTCGATTTTATGAAAGTTAATTTTTAGGCCTGATAATTATTCGAACACACAGAGCAAAAGCTTCATATTTTTAGCTTGCTCCAAGTCATGATCCATAAAAATGTTTGTATCATCTGCATACTGCAAAATAGATAAACCATCATCCACTAGGTGAGGTATGATTCCTCTAATCTGGCCATCATCCTTTGCCCTCTTAATAAGAATTGAGAGCATGTCTGCCACAATATTAAATAAAATGGGCGACATAGGGTCTCCTTGTCTCAAACCTTTCTTAATTTGAAAGTAGTGTCCAATATCATCATTAATTTTGATGCCCACACTACCTCCAGTGATAAACTTCTCGACCCATAAGCACCATTGATGGCAGAACCCTTTCATTCGAAGGGTTTGTTGCAGAAAAGACCATTTTACCTTATCATAGGCCTTTGCAAAGTCAATTTTAAGGACCACTCCGTTGAGTTTTTTAGAGTGTAGTTCATGAATGGTTTCATATAATATCCTTCCATGATATTACGACCTGGCATGAAAGCTGTCTGCGAAGGTCGTACCACATTGCTAGCCACTAATGTGAGTCTATTCGTGGCCACTTTAGTGAAAAGTTTGAAGCTCACATTAAGCAAACAAATTGGTCTATAGTGTTGAATTTTTGTTGCCTCTTTAACTTTTTGAAGCAATGTAATTACTCCAAAATTGAGGCTAAAAAGAGGTAAGCGCTCCTCAAAAAAATCACTAAAAAGCGCCAAAAGGTCCACCTTTATGATATCCCAGAAAACTTGATAAAATTCAGCGGGAAAACCATCAGGACCTGGTGATTTGTTGTGTTCCATCTAGAACAAAGCCTCCTTTACCTCCTTTTCAGTAAATGGTGAGGTGAGGATACTATTTTCTTCCTCTGTTACTTGAGGAATATCATCAATACGACTCACCACCATACTAAAATTATTTTCCTCTGGTGGACCAAACAACCCCTTATAGTACTTTGTGATATATGCTTTTAATTCAGCATCACCAACTATAATTCCATCTTCTTGGTCTAATTTGAAGATGTGTTATTTTCTATGTCTGCCATTAGCAACCAAATGGAAATATTGGGTGTTATCATCCCCTTCCATAAGGTCTTTAGTTTTAGCTCTCTCATACCATTTTATTTCTTCTTCCCTCAATAGATGAACCAATCGTTCATTGAGGTAGTGTTTCAAATTTATTTCCTGGTCGGAGAGCATGTGTCGTTCAGCTCTTTTATCTAAGTCATTGATGATTGACACTATTTTTTTCTTTTCTTTTTTATTATGACCAGAAGTATTTTTGGCCCACCCTCTTAGGAATTGCCGAAGAGATCTTATCTTATTCTGCCATTTTTCAATGGCGTTGGTCCCTCTTGTCTCTCCTTGCCATTTATTAGCAACCAAATCATAGAAACCATCTCTAATTAGCCATCCCCGTTCAAACTTAAATAAAGGGGGTTTCCTATTATGAGAAGAAGCACCTATGTTTAATAGTAAAGGTGTGTGATCCAAGGTACTTCTATCTCTTGCTTGTACCTTTGTGAGGAGGAATTTTTGTTCCCATTCTGTACTCACCAGGACCTTGTCTAACTTTTCAAAGGTTGGATTATCCCCACTACTTGCCCAAGTGTATTGGCGCCCCGACATTATTATCTCTCTTAAATCAAGAGATTGGATGACCATATTAAAGAGATTGGGCCACTTTGGGTCAAAGTTATTCTTGTTTTTATCTTTAGGACCACGCATAATATTGAAATCACCACCAATAATATAGGGTAGGGGTTCTTTGTTGCATGTATGAGCCATCTCTGTTAGGAATATTTCCTTGAGATCCTGTTGTGCCGGGCCATAAACTGCAATTAGAGCCCATTTAAAGCCATCGTTTTTATTACGAAGTGTAAACTTCACAAAGAAATCCCCTTCATCTATGGAACCAATATCATAAACCGTTAGGTCTACACCAAGGAGCATTCCCCCGGATCGACCATGTGGTGCCATGCAGTGCCAAATAAATTCTTTGCCACCACATAACTTTTTAAGGACCCGATCAGAAAAATTCTCTCGACCGGTTTCCGTGAGGGCAATAAAATCAATTTGCTCCTCTTTAACCATATCCTCTAAATACCCATGTTTAGCCAAGTCTCCGAGACCTCTGCTATTCCAGAAGACCCCTTTCATTTGAGACTCAGTTTCGATGGTGTTTTTGGTTTTTTGGAGGCTGCTCCCCCTCTATTATTATTTTTAGGATTGGACTTTTTCCTACGGTTTGTGGCGATTAGCTCGGAACAAATCTGGTCCAAACCATCGTCATGCACAATCTCATCAAAATCTCCACATATGTGGCTGAGTTGTGCGTCTAAAAGGTCCTCTTCCTCCTCAACCATGTTAATCTTAGGTGAGGATGTATTATTATTAGAATTGATATTTTTTGCCGACACCTTAAGCCTATCTATTTCTATATTCTTAATAGAGGTAACAGAAGATCTAATAATGTTATTATCTGTACCCATAGAAATACCTAGGTTGGCAATTCTTGAAGTAATGACTGAATCTGAAAAAGATGGAAAAGAACGACAATTACCTGGTTGCAACATATTCTTTTTAGCCACCAGACTCATAGCTTTATCCATCATTTTAGCATCCCCCAAAGTAGCTGCCCGTTTGCTTGATCTACTCTCTAGGGCACCACACGATGATGTTTGAGACTGATTAATCTCCTCCCATCCCTCAACAGTGCCCAACGAGTGAAGAGCATGTGCCATAACCACATTTGATAAATTAGCACGTATCCCATTTTTCTTGCAAAGTGTCTGTAACACATGACGAGATAGTCCGATAAATTTTAGACCATCCTGAGAAGCTTCAGTACCTTGAACCAGCCTCTGTTTAGTGCCAGCAACAACACTATCACATCCCTGAGCTTTGTCTACACAATGATCAAGGTGGTCTACTTGTACAGTAACAGAACCTGTGTGTTGCTCCTCGGTCGCTGCACTAGCTAGCTGCTGTGTGCTGTCCCCAGCGAGCATCCCTTGCTCTCCACCCTGATCTTGCACTTCTTCAGAAGAGAAGATGAGTGGCAAAGCAGAGGCGTTGGCTGCATGTCCTATTGTTGCTATTGTACTTGCAGAATCAGCATCTGTGACCTGATCATGTGGTTCTTCAGTGGGATATATGAGCAGCGAAGCAGTGATATCTGCTATTGTGCCAGCAAAATTAGCATCTTCGGTTGTCAGAGAAGCAAGTACTGTCCGCCCACCAGGGCTTATCGGACACATATATGCTTCCTTCTGAATCAAAGAAGATGCAGGCCCCTTCAGTACCATAGTCGAGACAGCATCTTCACCCAAAACATTTGCCACTTCATTATTTTCAGCAGCAACTTTTGCACTGCTACCATCCAACATCCCACCAACAGCACCATCAATGGTCCTATCACCTAGAAAATTTTCTAGAACAGCAGGTGCACCTGGACCTTGGCCATTCTGAGAATCATTTGGATTAGGATTTGGCTCCGAGATATCAAGCTTCAGCTCGCCATTGTTTCCGAAGTTATTCGTCTTCTCGACATGGCCGTGGAGAGTCGGCCGCTCTCCACCCATGAAATATCGCTGCGGCGGGCGCTCAAGGTCCGGGTACTAGGCTTGGCGGCCATTGAGCAAATCCGTTGAAAACAGCGCTCAAGACTCAACTGGCTCAAGCTCGGGGATGCCAACACAAGATACTTTCATATTCGGGCAAACTCGCGACGCCGCAGAAACTATATTCACACTCTTCTTACTGATCGTGGGCCAATAACCAACCATGATGAGATGGCTGACTCCCTACACCATCATTTCAGCTCCATCTTTAGGACACCGCATGCTACCACCCCCGACTCCTTCACCTTCAACTGGAACAATCTCGACCTCCTAGCGGCTAACCTTTCGTCCCTCGAGGCGCCCCTCTCTCTTCAAGAGCTACATGACACTTTGATGGCAATGCCTAATGATAAAGCTCCTGGGCCAGACGGCTTCACTTGGGTCTTCTTCAAGCTCTGCTGGGATTTCATCCGTTTTAATCTTCTTGCGGCCCTGCAGTGCCTTTTCACTCATGGTCGTACTATACCTCAAAGTCTCAACTCTGCCGCGATTGTCCTCATCCCGAAGAAAAAAGACCCTGTCTCAGCCTCAGACTTTCGTCCCGTCAGCCTTATCCACAGCTTTGGAAAGCTTTCCACTAAAATTCTTTCCACTCGCCTAGCTGGTTTCATAGATGAGCTCATCTCTCCTTGTCAAAGTGCCTTTATAAAAAAGCGTCACATTCAAGATAACTTTCTTTTTGTTCAGAGCAAATCCAAGATTCTTCACAGATCCGGCACACCGGCCATCCTGTTGAAGCTAGACCTCCAAAAAGCTTTTGACTCAGTTTCTTGGCCCTACCTTCTA
>SPJY01037268.1:2005828-2035578 GCA_005191435.1 Raddia distichophylla | reverse complement strand
AAACATTTTGTGGGTCTATGCTCCATTGCCATCGAAAGGAGGAGAGGGGCGTGGTCTGACACCAACGACGGTAAAGCTCTCAAGTAAGTCTCGGGGAAGAGGAGCTCCCAAGCTGCAGTGCAAAAGGCACGATCTATTCTCGTGTGGGTAGGATTGACCCGCTCGTTGCTCCAGGTGAAGCGACGACCCGAGAGGTGAATTTCTTTCAGTTCAAGGTTGTTGATCATTGAGCGGAAGGCAAACATAAGCGACGGGTTGAGGTTGCAATTGCTTTTGTCCGCAGCTTGGTAGATAAGGTTGAAATCCCCCAAGATGAGCCAGGAAAGAGTAGTCGGTGCATGGGTGGCAATCTCTTGAAGAAAGAGGAGTTTATTTGTTGTGGACTGTGGACCATAGACAACTGTGATACGCCAGGAGATGTTTGTCAGCTTTGACTTGATGGTTGCTGAGACACAATTAGACGTGCTAACGATGTCGTCCAACTGAAAGTAATCTTCATGCGCTAATAGAAGGATCCCTCCCCTTGTTCCAGAAGCTGGAAGACAAGCAAAAAAGGACATGAAGGAGCGACCAGCGCAGTCCAACACAACCTGAGCATCCACAATATCCAGTTTTGTTTCTTGGATGCAAACCAGCGAGGATCCGTAGTATTAACAACCTTATGGCATCTCTGGCTCGAAAGGAACAATCGTATTTTCAACTTGAAGGAGCTATCGCCGACAACATTTTTCGATTTGCTTATGGAGGTCCTGCGCCTTTGGGGGGCGGCAGGTGCTCGTTTTGTAATAAATTAGCTTTCACTGTACCGCACGTTCGGGGGAAATGCGCCTAAACCTCCCCCTAATTTTTGACATGTAACTTTCCTACTGAATTAATACAAGGCAGTTCTCCTGCCTGTTTCTCAAAAAAAAAAAAGAAAAGGATTTGGCTCCGAAGATTCAGGAACCTCTTTGTCTCCTTGGTCGGCATTCTCCATGTCATGATCTGTATCCTTATTCTGATTCTCTGGATCAAAGTCCTCCTCATCCAACTCATCTGGTTCCCCACCATTGTCAGTGATCACCCGATTCACTTTGAAAAAGATCTCAAAGAGGCAATCGTCGACAACAATGTCAGCACCATCCAAAATACCCTTTATATCAGGGACAGCAACCATAAGCCGCACTACCCCTGTTTTTTTCATGGACCTCATGTCCACACGTTGAGTTGCCCCAAGAATAGAGCCAATAGCCCACAGAGGCAAGAACGACCTGATCTTATATGGAACACCATAAACCTTTTGTAGCTTTTGTTTTGGCTTGATCTCAATGTTCCATTCTGCAAATGACATCACCCCCTCTTTATTATCAGTGCGGAGATGCTTCATACTAATCATCCTCTGTAGCTCCACCTGACACGGGAATGGCACAATATAAGTGTTATGACCATGCTCCCGGACCACCCAATCCCATTTCACTGGAATCGCTAGAGCAAGCTCTGACTTGACAAGGTCTGCCGACACTGTGCCTTCAACAATTTTGATCGACGCAGTAGCTGAGACCTTGTGTGGTACCTTTGCAGCTTTTGTATAAGGTATATGGAAAAACCCAAGGCCATCACCGGCAAGGCCACAAAATGTCGCAGTAGGTTTAGGTCCATGTAACAATGGACATTGAGGAGTGAAGTGTTCCTCTTCACAGATCTCGCAAGAAAGAATGAATTTTTTCTTCTTCTTAGAAGCTGGCTCGCCTGTTCCAGCATGCGTACCTGAGTTTTCCCCCTTCTCCTTATCTTGCTTGTACAGATATCCATCCTGAACATTCTCCACGGTAGGATACCCTACCCTGTGGTTTCTGCTTGCAGCAGCATGCTGAACCTTACCACCGCGGAAGCCATGGCTTTGTGGCTGACCGCGCGCCCCCTGATCACGGAATTCCTGGCGATCTTGGGCGTGGTCACGACCATACAGCCCCTGTTGACTCCCACCACGCTTGGCTCGAAATTGGCCACCATAATTCCTTCCATGATTCTGATCACCGCCACCAGCACCTCCAGAACGCCCTGTCGCCACACCGCCGGAACCCCCTGCCGACGCGTCGCCAGTCATGAGAACCTGTGCGTATGTCTTGGTTTTGCGAGGATTGTGGCGAGCCAATCGTCGGTGCAGCGAAGCTAACCCTGGATTTCGCAATGACCAAAGAGACGCATGGCCCAGCTGCTCAGCTGGCCCAGAATGCAGGTTCAGATTTTGAACATTCTGACGAGAGGCATCAGGGCGAAGAACACGCAGGTTTGTTTTTGATCCGGATCTGAATTCTAGTGCTCCGATCTTGGGCTGTATGTAATCTCCAATTGTTCTAGACGGTGAGCACCTTGGTCTAGGTAATGGTCCCTTCCAGCCTTTCGACTTATCCCAAGGCCAACAACCATTTTGTTGTTTTGGGCGTCGCCGTTGATTTTCCTGTTGAGAATTGGCCTGCACATCAGTAGAATCTGCAAAAACAGATGGACATACCTGTGCATTGCAGTACACAACACCTAGATCTTTGTCCAATTCCAACTCTGAATCGGAGTCACAATTGGATGCCCAGAATTTGCCATTGGCGGCCTGAGTTTGTTCTTCGACGCAGACAGGGGATCCTCCTCAATCGTAGATGAGAGACGACTGCGAGCAAGATGTGTGTCTTGCAATAGAGTTTCCATCCGATCTTCCGGAACAGACTTTTCACGGAACGCCTTACGGATGGATCGAGAAAGGACGCCATGTCGCCGCCTCATACCTCATTCTCTGCTTGAGAGGAGAAAGCTTATCTCCGATGGAGCCAGTCCGGTGACTCTTGTTCAGTTGGATCGCCGTCCTCGCGCCGTAGAAACCCAGCCTGAAGCGCTGACTCGCACCGCGCCGGGCCAACGATGACCAGGGCGGAGATTCGCCCCACCCCGTGCACTCACTCGGTGAGGAACGTACTCGCTCGGTGTTGACATGACGAGGAACAGGGCGGAGAGGCAACGCGATGTTGCCGGGAAAGGCACAGGTCTCCGGCCCTGGATCGCCTCAGAATCGCCCCTCCGCTAATTTCGCGTCCAGTGGCTGAGCCTGAGACATCTTTTCCGCTAATTTCTGCTCGCTACTGTTTGCTTGGATTGTGCACTGGCACGAAATCACCCGGATTGATTGACTCGGAGCCCGGAGGACTTGGAGAGTTGGAGTATACAAATATTTCGCTGCACTCTGCAATAACCATATCTTATAGAAAATGGATAAAGACAAGAAATACTTGATCCCTGATGTAAAATTGATTATTAATGACTGGGTTTAGCATGTGCAACATAGCAGTTTTTCATTCACCCATATATGCTTATTGATTACAACACAAGTGTAAGAAACCTTGCATTGCTAGTCATAGCTAGGAATGACATTTTCTACTCCTGTTGATTCTTTTCCATTCTCTTAACACCAGCTGTAGCACTACTACATCAAGATGGTACAGACCCATCCATCATTAGTTTCTGTATAGGATTCCCTGGAAGAAAAAGAAAGAAAGAGTTATTTCCATTCAAGGAAAGAATAATGAACTCATTTGCCACACTTTATCTAAAGGTGGAGGCATTTTGACATGACACGGTGCTTGTAAACTTCAAAAGCAATGTTCTTGAAAACAATTTGACATGACACGGTGCTTGTAAACTTCAAAAGCAATGTTCTTGAAAACAATCATAACAACAAATGTTGACTTATATTGTACTTCGAACTGTCATTCTGGAGAAATAGTTACACAAACCTATTGCAGAACAATGCAACATATGAACCAACTTACTAGGCGAAAAGCTAAAAGCTTGGAACAGACGTGGCATTTGAATGGACGGGAAAATAACTAGACCAGTATCACAGTGTATTGAACTTTGAAGAGACAGTATGCCAATTCTGATTTAGCAATGAGCATTAACAATATCAAGCACAGATCCTTGTACATTCAGAAATCACACAATCTCAACTATGAAAGGGCATACTATGCCCATGAAAATAGGATCAGTCTGGGATTTATTGAACAAACTCAAGCAGAACAATCAGATAGCCTAAGCATACATCTTGTCACTTTGCCCTCTTCCCTAAATACATCTTGTCACTTTGCCCTCTTCCCTAAATTAGGGTGTAGAAGTAACTGAAGGCAATGTCTTCTTGTTGTTAAATGCGCTGGTTCTGCTTTCAGGCTCACTCGCCTCCTTAGCACTTTTATTCTCGGGAAAATTGACAAAATGCCCTGAAGTTCGTTGGTGCTCGTCAAAATGCCCAAAGTTGGTTGCTCTTTTATGTTTTGCCCTGTGAGGACTAAGTTGTGATACTAATCTTATAAACTAATCCCTCCCACTGAAATGGACAATCCTACCCCTGAGAAGAAAACAAATCAACATCTCCGTTCTGCTGCGTCAGGGGCATCGTCGCGCACGCGCAAACGCTCGACTCACTGCCTCGCGCGCGGGGGCTTCCTCCGACGTTCTGCTCGCGCTCGCCTCCTGCACACGCGCTACGGGGAAGTAAATTTCTCATCACCGTTCAAGCTTCCTGCACAGGCGCTGCGGTGAAGTAAAAGTACGAACTAGATGGCCATGCTATTGGGTACCATGAAAGCCATCTGATCGAGCTCTGGAGTTTCCCAAAAAATATCACAAATTTGGCAAACAAATAGATAACAAACAGCACTAATAACACTTGTTGGAGCTCTAGTATTATCCCAAAAAAATATCAGACGTAGCATCAACCAATCAAGTGTTTTCCAATTGGCTAAGCATTAATACGTACATAATTTGTCAACAAAATGTTCAAAAGCTCCATATAAAGTTTGCAACTAAACCAATAAAATGTTTCTAGAAAATAATTTCTTCAGTTTTGCCTTTTCTTCTTGGGAGTAATCTTTTTTGTGTGCCTTGTAATTGGTTCTATTGTAGATATCCCCGACGCTTGCGATCCTCCATCTCCCATGGGCATTGCAGTTTGGCTAAACAAAGAAAATCTCATTATCACACATGAATTAAAAATAAATAATTTCTTATATCATATATTACTTTGTTGTAGGCGTAGAAGGAGTAGGACTATCTGGTTCTTCACTTGTTAGGGCTACCTTGCTTGAACCTTCATGCAGAGCGTCCCGCGACTCTCGCCGTGCGCCACAGATCGCACGTCCCCCGCGACGCTTGCCGTGCGGCAAAGGCGCTTCGTTTTCCCCCACGCAGCCGTCGCCGTCGCGTCCTTCCCCCACGCAGCGCTTCGTTTCCGCGGGATGCAAAACATTCGTTTCCAATTATTCTCAGTGGTAGGATTGTCCATTCAAATAGGAGAATTGGTTTGTAAGATTAGTTTCGCAACTTAGTCCTCACAGGGCAAAACATAAAAGAGCAACCAACTTTGGGCATTTTGACAAGCACCGACGAACTCCAGGGCATTTTGTCAATTTTCCCATTCTCGGGATCCTCCAGGGCCTTTCTCTTCTGCGGTTTCGCCATCCCGAGCAATGTACTGTCAACTAGGTCAGAGGGAGACAGAGCTTCACACCAGGCGCCACTTTACTACCAAGACCAAGCCTAGCCTAAAAAATAAGTTTGCAGTCACATTTATACCAGTTCTCCAGGAGTACTAAAATGAAAAATCAAATGATTATATACGTACCTTGAAGGCCGGCCCTCTAAATCCCTACCATTGGGTTCGTCCGGCACTCTCTCTTTTTCCCCTTTTTTTGCGAGATCCAATATGCACCCATTTTGTCCAACCATGTCTGAGCCTGAGAATGTTTTATAGCATGGGTAAGTAGGGTAGGGAACACCAAAAGGGGAGGGCAAAGAGCATGTGAAAATCATGGCACATAGTCACAAGAACTTGATCAAATATCCACAGCTATGACTCCTTGGTTCCTATTTGAGGTGAGAGAAATTCTGCAGCATCTTGATACTATACCCCATTTCAAGCTCAAAAATTTTTTTTTTGAACTACGAATAATTATAGAAAAAGACAGGATTAGGTGGATCAGCTGCCGCGAGATGCTGCTTACCTTTCTGACTCTGGTGGAGGAGGCGACCCACCTTCTCTTGTGGTGGGGCTCATGGACGGGGGGCATTAGTCTTCGACGATCGACGAGCGCGGCGAGGAGTAGTGGTGCCGTCGTTTCAACCATGAACCAGAGTTTGGATGCCACGCCGAGCCGGGGAGATGCAGATCCATGTGACCACGCCCGACTAGGAAGTGCTTCCTCAGGGGAGACCAACTGCCCCTCCATGGCCACTCGAGATCTGCTAGAGGTGCGAGGGGCTCGCCGGCCACCAGTAGTTGAAGATCCTTGGTTCTGATTGAACGATCTGGGGTCACGGATTGAAGGGAAAGCGTGGATCGATCAGTACCCTAGTAGGCTAGTAGCATGTGTTACATGAATAATTTTTCCCATTCCTATGTTGCTAATAAGCAGGGAGTGGTGCCATTATCATTATTTTTTATCCAGGTTTGTTTAAATGGTATTTGTATTTTAAATTTTTATGTACGACTCCATTAAGAACGAATTGCCATTTCAAAGTGAAAAATGTACAAGGAAATCAAGATTTTTATGTATAGAGAGATACCTTGTCTCTAATGTGAGCGAGCTTCTTCTTGTTCTCCACTAATTCATACCACTGCGCCAATTTTGGGCCCCCCCCAATTCCTAGTCGTTCAAGCCCGACGAGCTTCTGTGTGCTCTCTGGCAGAGACTCGATGCCCTCACAATTGTTGATAGTGAGTTTTTCGAGGGAAGCGAGGTCACCCAGCCATTCTGGAAGGGCTGTAATTTTTGGACATTTTTGCAAATCTAGGTACTTGAGGGAGGTGAGGCGCCGCATACTCTCTGGAAAATAACTCAGGTTTGTCCAATCCGAGATGGTCAATTGCTGGAGAGATATTAATTCTCCCAACCATTGCGGTAGTGTTGACATGCTTCCACAATTAATTAGCGACAACTTCTGTAGGTATGTGAGGTGCTTCATGCTCTCCGCTGGTGCCTCAAGCCCTGGGTACTTTGATATCTTCAATCTTTCAAGATATGTGAGCTCGCCCAACCATTTTGGAGGTTCAGTCTGAGCATCGTCTTCTAGCTCCAGTGATTTAATGTAGGAGAGGACTTGGATGATCTCTTGTGAGCTGATTGTCAGATAAGTGCAACACGTGATTTCTAAAAGATAGGTGGGAAGGAGGTGATGAAACAACCTCCACTGTTCCAAAGGTAGCTTGCTCGATTTCACCGCCAGATATGTCGGACAAGCATTGTAGGAAGCTCCGGGTTTTCTACAACTTTCCCATTGTGTGGGTACTTCCATTTTCCCTTGCCAAAGTTCCTTACACTTTTCCCTTGATGGTAATAATGCAGCAAGGTCGATTTCCCTCTCCTCATCCCATGATGACAACACATTATCGCTGTTATCTATCCTCCATCTCTCAGTTTTAGGTGGGCATGGCTTCAATCTCAACTTGGGGCAATCACGAATCAACAAATCCGTAAGGTAGGGGAACATAAATTCCTGCATATCATCCTGACCATAGGAGTATGTTGTGCTCCACACTTCCAGATTTTCCATTTGGCATAGGTGAAATTCCGTCAGTTCACGAAAGGCTCCCAGGCCGGCACAACAGAAACCCTCTTCAATTGTCGTAATGCTGTCCATTCCTCCCATAACTAGCTCTTTCAGTCTCGGTAACTGACCGAGTGGTGGTAGGCTGTTGCATTTACGTAACTCCCACAATACAATTTTGGTAAGATCAGGAAGATAACACATAATACCCATAACCCAGGTTGGGAAGCTCACACTTTGATAACCTCTTAGGTCAAAGTAATTTAAAGTCTTTGGTGGCACTAGCTTATCCAACACTTCCACGTCCTCCACAGACCTCCGAGAATCTCTAGTCCACTCAAGATTCAAAGATACAATCTCCTGTTTTTCATTTAACTTTATACTGTGAACCTCATCTGCAGATATCACATTATCAAGCTTACTTATGTGCAACTCAGGAGGATTCACATGCCGCAGGTAACCAATATTACTGGTAGATTCACCATCATTAGCATGGACCTCAAAGTATGGCAATCCAATATTTCTCTTGGATGGAGGGATTGTAGACTTATCAATACGACGGCAGCCAGCAACATTTAAGATCTTCAGGCTATCCATTTTAAGCATACATTCTGGAAGCGTCACTAGGTCCCAGCAACCCGAGAGATCCAGCGTATGCAGCTTCCTGAGGCTACCAATGCTTTCAGGCAATCTGACAAGACCTGAGTTGTCAGACCAGAACAAATGCACTAGATTGGGAAGAGTGCAAATACAATCAACAAAACTTAATATCTCATCTGGCCTCCGATTCCGAAAGCATCCTGATACACCTAAATACCGGAGTTCAGTAAGACTCCTGATGACTTCTTGCTGAAGCACCGAAACATATATTGGTCCGGGACTAAGAGTATATGATAAATTCAAATGTCGGATATTGGTAAGACCATCAAAAGATTTTTCTGTAATTACGATCCTCCAACTATGTGATAAGTCTAGATGTACCAAGTTTTTGAGGTTCACAAATGATTCTGGGAGTTTGCACACGCTCTCACAATTTGAGATATCAAGATGCATTAGACCTTTGATTTCACCAATTGAATCAGGCAGTGCTGAAATGTTAGACCCACTTAGGTTGATGTAAATTAATTCTGACAGTTTGGTGAAAGAGTACGGGAGCATTTCACTTTGAAGCCTTGGAGCATTTAGATACCTCAAATGAACCAATTCACCGATAGACGCTGGCAAGTAGCCTATGTGGCACCCGCTTACATCCACGACCTGTAGGGAATTTGCAGGTAAAAATGCATCATCTTCTAGCGATTGCAGGTCACGATCTCGAAAATGCAGTGCCCTTATTGTGACAGGCGAATCCGTCAATGACTTTAGTGGCTTGCCACAATCAGTGAGCCATGCATATTGGTAGCCCCGTCCTCCAGTATTGATAGAATCCAGAATTTTATCAACAATCAGTAATCTTGCCAAATCATGTACAAGATCGTGCATGGTGAACAATGTGAGGCCCTTTTTGTATGCTCGAGAATTCTGTAACAAAAGTGCATGCTAGTGTTAGATTTCTGGGTTCAGGTAAATCAATTGTCCCTGTTGGAATGCATGAAGGATCATTAGGATGCACAAGATGGTTACCTTTTTGTTGATTTTTTTAGGAACCAACTAAATTATTCATGAGAAGTAAATGTGTGCAAGAAAATAACTCTCAGGTTCAGTGAACGAAAGTTATCTAAAAAAATATTTTACCCCTCAATGCTATACGCTACAATAAAATTTGCTTTGTAATGATATTTAGCTGTCGCATTGTGCTAAAAATTGTCATATGTAAAAATGGAGAACTCTATTTTTGGCCATCCAGCTATCGTCCGAGTTTGTTTTCCATCATAAGACTCTAGATCTAGAAATCTTTGGACCCTTAATTATCAAAACCAGAAATATTTGGCCATCTGGCTAGTCTCGAAGATTGTTTCCAATTTTCTAGAAATGACAATTATTTTATTATATATATAAAAGTTATATGTAATTTATTTAAGCTAGAAAAATTTGAAACTAATATCAAGTTTCTTTAAAAAATAAAATCTATTCATTGTTCTATACTTGGAGATATTTGAACAATTTTTTATGTTTCTAGGGGCCAAAGATTCCTAATTTAGAGGTTTATAGGTCAAAACAAACTTGGACATTTAGTTGGATGGTGAAAATGGACTTCAGCCTATAGAAGTATGCTAGTGGCATATTTTCTGTATCACAAGGTTTCTAACATAGTGTATCTAGTTTAATTGGTATCCTCAATATATATACCATTCGTTTACATCTTGGAAGTACTTAATCGTATGAAGGTAAATACTTAGTTTTTTAGCAAGATTTGAATAGAGGCATCATATGATGCGAATTTGGGATCCAGCTTATGTAACACTATAAAAATCCATCTCAAAAATTGATTCAAATTATTTTCAAAAATATATTAAAAATATTTTACAAAAATACTAAATAAAATTCCACACTTGGATCTCCAAAATCTTCACAAAAACCCTTCACATCTCATTTCTTTTCTTCTTTTTCCTTTTCTCTTTTCTCCTTGGAGCAGCCCACCGGCCACCGCAGCCCAGCCGAGCCCACCCGCTGTCGTGGCCCAACACCTCCCTCCTCACGGTCCAAACGGCAGCCCACGACACCATCCCGCTCCGACTCCTCTCACCCACCAACACTTGGGGCCCACATGTCAGCCCCCCTTCCTCCTCTCGTCGCACGTGGAGCATGCGCGTGCCGGTAGGGTCGGGCCTACTTGCCTAACCCCGACCTCCCACCGCTCCTCGACGCGCGTCGCTCGCGCTCGACGCCACCAGCCACCTCGACCTCTACGCGCCGCCTGGCTAACCTCCCCTGGTAATCCACAGCACCGCGACCATCACCGTGCCACGGTGCTTGTGCGCCCCGACTGCCGCACAGCACCCCCACCGTCAGCGACCGCCCCGCCCCATCTATAAAAGGGTGCCTCCCTTGTTCTCTCGCACGACCACACCAAGCCCAGACGCATCCCTGCCCTTCACCTGCTCCAGCGTAGCGTCGCACCCCGCGACCGCCAGCACACCTCCTCGCCGTCGTAGCCAATCTCAGCACTCCCGATTTCCATGGCCAAAATTGAGGTGTGCTACTCACTTGTCTCCTCCCCCTGCTCCTTCTTGACCACCGCTCTCTCCTCTCCCCGTCCCAGCGCCACCGCCCGGCACACACACCGCCAACAGGCCTGCGTCACCGGGACACCCTCTCGACACCGACCTACCTTTGCACCCCGCCTCCATTAAGAATCACCATGTTGTGTCTGCCATCACCTTCTCTCCCTCTCCGAGCCAACCCGGTTGCCGGGACCAGCCTTCCAATGAAGAACTGCCACTGAACCGTCGTCGGAGCCACTGGTCGGCTCGACATTGGTCTGCTCCCTGAACCGCCGTCACCCTCCCTCACACCGTCAACCCTTCCCCTCTCTGACGCGTGGGCCTAGGCTGACGCCATCACCTTCGTCGTCCCCTCATACTACGGGCCTGATGGGCCGCCACCTCACCGTCCCTGGCCCACCCGACCGTGAGGCCAAGCCCGCACCAGGTTCCAACCCTAGGAAAGTCCAAAGGACACCCTCGAACTTTTGCCCTGGTTCATCAATTACCCCTGACACATAAACACTCCATATCTTTTCTGTTTCAACCCTGTTTTCTACAATTCTTCTTCGCAACCCTCCATAAATTCAAACTCTATCCTACCAACCCCTTCCCCTATCTCTTAAACAATTTTTAAATATTATTTTATGTATGTGTTGTTTGATGTGTGCTTTCCTGTCGCGCTTAGACGACGACGCACCCGAACCGTAGGAGCCCAAAGCACTAGGAGTTCAGCCGGAGCACAAGGAACCGACCCTCGACCTCCTGTGCCACGAAGACATCAATGACAGCGATTCCACTAGATCCCTTGATGCATAAATCTTCCAGTTTTTCAAACACCACCCTAGTCATTTTATATATTGCATTATTATTTTTGCTAAGGATGAAAACCTGGTAGGATAGCCATCTCGAGCTTAATTAGTCCTGCCGCATAAATCGATTCCTCTCTTATTACTACATGTTTTCTAATAAAGGTTTGGAAACGGTTTGTAAATGCACGTGTGGTGAAAAATATGTTTGGGAAACTAGGGAACGTGAACGACTATGGTAGGTAACACTACCAAGGGTAAGGGTTGAGGCAACTTCTGATCCAAACTCGGGTGGCGTGTCTGGTAGTTAGTAGGTGTGCGGGGTGAGCAACGAGAGGCCAAGGGTGGGGAATATTTTTATATGCTAAATGCTTTCAGCCCTGGACTGGGCGTTGATGGTGGCCTATTCTCTCGTGGTAACTGAGCGGGACATGGTCACGTCGTGGCAAGGATGAGAGGAAGGACCGGGTCTCACTCTCACCATAGTGAGTTCCCTGAGCCTACCCTTGTAGGGAAAGTGTACACCTCTACGCAGAGTTGCAAATCTGTTCGAATAGTCCGTGTCCACTGGTATGGACGGGTCATGACATGGTCTCAACAATTATGGGGTTTTGGGTCATGCTTTACAAAATGACGTTTTGGGTCATGTTTTACAAAATGCAGGATGTGTCGTGAGCTATAGAGGATAGTAAAGTCCTATAGCAGTTTTGTGAAAAGTTGAAAATCTATTCAAAAACCCCTTTTATGAGAAAAAGGTGACTTTGGCAAAACAAAAGTATTTCAAAACAGCCCTGCATCTAAACTTGGCTTTTCACAAAACACCCCAAGCTCCACCGACAGAATGCATGCAGTGATAGGTCTATTACCTTCTCCGTGGGGGAAGGTGGAATGCTGAGTATGTATGTGCTCAACCTTGCTTTGTTGTTGTTTTTCAGTGGAGGATTCTGAGACCGTCGCTGCTCTGTTCAAGTAGTACGTGGTCGTGCCCTGCCCCCAACCCGCCTGTGGCATTGGGCTAGTCCATCATTTCTGCTGTATTGTATCGTCATAATGTCATCTGATTTGTAATCGTTAAGTCAGACTCTGTACTATCTGTTGAATAAATGTGGTTCTAGCCTCCGGAGACTAGCATTTGTATCACATTTGAGTCTCCGATAGTATTTTAAATAGCGCGCTACAGCGTCGCTATAGCGTTTCTAATGACCTATCACTAAGACTATTGTAGTGGAAAAAGCACGCTATAGCGTGCTATAGCAGCACTAATAGCATTTTCTGCCGCCAAATCCTATAGCACACTATTTAAAGCATTGGTCTCTGAGAAATCAGGGTGCTTCAACTTAGGAAGAAAATTATACATGCTACATGTTGAGCAGAAGGTTTTTCTAACTAGTATATCACTACTCCAAAACTGGGGTTTTCTAACTAGTATATCACTACTCCAAAGACGATTTTCGTAGACATAGACACCATTTTACTACACAGGTGATCCGTCAAGGAGGCCTACATTTATGGAATGTCTCTGAAAAATAAACTTAGAGAAGTGGGCAATGGACTTGCCTCTAGATATGAGGCACATAGATAATCCTTCTTTTGAAATTGGACCATATAAACTATCACCTCTAGAAATGACTATTTTCAAAGGTGAATGCTTCTTTGGACTATCTTTAGAGATTAGCATATTTTCAGAAATTCCAAAGGCAAGAGCTTACGTGGGCCGTCTCCAGAAAAATAAGCCATGCATACAGTAAAAAATTTCATGATACTTTCATATAAATTCTGATGGGGACTAACTTTATTTGAAAATTAGAGCTCTCAACAAGTCTACAGCTTTGTTGTTGAAAATTTTAGAGGGACCAAATTTTCATTTAAAGATTTGTTTGAAAATCAAAAGAATAAATATTTTGATGGCTACTAGGTATGTGTGAGGTGAGATACTAATAAGGTGGGAGTTAGCAATGCATATGGGCATGCCTGATTTACTACATGCATGAAGCGATGCATGCTTCAAGATTATTTAATTATACATCCATGCACAGTGCATGTGTGCTATGGATTAATTGACTTTTCTAACTATTAACCAACAAACAGAGATAAGTATAAGAAACAACAGAAAAGCATGTATGCAATCACACAAACCTACAACGGAATAATGGCAATTGGCCACTCCTTTTGGTAACTAGGATTCTAGGAATTGTTGGTAAGTTGCGAGTTTATATACATAGATGTTTCAATTCATATAGGCCTACTATATTCATGTTATGATTGTACAAAAGATGCATTGAATATTTTCTTTTTAAAATTTTGAAGGAAAAAAAATAAAAAGTTCAATTGCTATAGTTCCATGTAATTAAAAAACTCACCTTGGGTGACACTGGATGTTGAAGGAAAGACAAACCTAGGAGCTGCACAATATACTTCTCGCAAAGCTGCATGCCTGAGAGTAATTTTGTTGGCTTGATGAAACTCAAAGAAATCCATTGGTGAATTAGATCTTCTTTGATTATCTCGTGACCTTTTGGAAAAACTGCGCAGTATGTAAAGCATGACATCAAGCATGGAGACATTTTGGTACAACTTAACTTCAAGGATGCAAGAACATGATTTGGCAAAGTGGCATCCTCCGAAATATATTCGTTCCAGATTTCACTGTCTTTGACTTCCAACCACTGATCAAGTTTCATGGGCTGCAACATGAATCCAAGAGATTGGGCTGCCAAAGCCACACCTCTACACTTCAAAGCAATCTCCTTTCCTATATCCATCAATTGTTCTTTGTCATCTCTAGCTTCAAAGCTGCTTTTTTGTTTTATTATATCCCAACACATGTCATTTGTCAAGGGTTCTATCTGGTATGGTTCAACGTTAGTACTAATATTATCTGCAACATGTTTACTGCGTGTGGTTACTAAAACAATTGTGTTGATACTGTCACCAAGATTTAGCATATCCTTCAAATTATTCAATTCAAATAGATTACTCTCCCATAGGTCATCTAAAACAATCAGAATCTTCTTTTTACCCAAAAGCAATTCCATGAGGCAACTATGTATCATCTGTGTATCATCAATTTGGCTCTCCTTTCCTGATAGCTGTGAAATTATAAAGTTGCCGACTTTATTCAAGTCAAAAATTGGAGACACATAGACCCATACTCGAGAGTAATATTTGAAATTTGTATCATTGTAAATCAATTTTGCAAAGGTTGTCTTGCCAATGCCTCCAATACCATAGATAGGAAGGATTGTGATCTGTTGTGTCATGCTCTGATGTAAAGAGGCCATTATTTTCCTTTTCTCTTCTTTTCTCCCTACAAGGAATTCTTCTCCAATATCCAATGAGTTTTCTTTTACATTGGCAAATTCCACCTCATCGTAACTAGAGCTTGTCATCAAGTTGTTGAAATCTTGTTTTTTATGTGTGATATCATTGCTTTCCATTCTCATCTTCATCTTCTCATCTATTGTCATTCTGGGAAAAGGTTTGTGATTTGTTTTCTGGGGACGCTGCAAGATTTCAATTGATTTTCAATCTACTAGAAATTGTATTGCATATGATCCATAATTTTAGTAAATTATGACATATACATTGTCTCCAAGGTGACAATTACACTAAAAATGAGTGAAAAGTGTTAATTCAATAAAATAGTTTGAAAACATAAATCGATTTCATGATGGATCCTATAGCATCGGTATTATGTTGTCAAATCCAATAATTCTTTATAAATTGGATGTGAAATTTAAGAAATTTTATTTAAAACAAATTACATTTTTGGATCGGGGACTGCTGCAGCATAACCATGTACCATCAGCTCGTATCATCACAATACCTTCACTTTTCGCCAACTGAGGGCATTAATCATTTGTACCATCGGGTCTGTAAAGACACTTTCGGCATGATTATGACTCAGGTAGCTAGCATGGGCTCACAATTTAGATATATGGTTAGCTCACATAAATTAAGGCACATAACAATTTGTTCTATATGCTAAAAACTACAATCTAGAAAAAATAACACTAAAGATTGTTGATATTTGAAATAGCAACACTTGTTTACACAAAAAATAATCATGTTAATTTACTCTTTTGGCCAAATAATTTAGTTCTTAAACAGTGAATCTCCAATTGTTGTTTCGTGTGACTATTATCAAATTTCAGTATGGACATATTAAAAATATGTCTTTCGATTGTAGTCAAAGAAAATTTTCCGCAACAATGGGGTTAATTTTTCTCCCAATTGAACAATTTTTTGGCACTAAAAGTATCAGGTTTAAAGAAAAAACTGTGATTTATTATTACTTTCTTGAACCCTAACAATTCCTAACCAACTAAAAGATTATTCTACGATGAAGAGAGACCAAGTTTGCAAATGTAGTTAAATATATAATGTACTTATGTCCCATTATATGCCTTTATAAGGTAAGAATTTACTCAAAACTAAATAATGATATTAAATACCTTGCCACTATCAGCTTCAATCTGATTTAGCTTATGGACGATCTTCGATATATCAAGCCTTTTCTGGCTATCTTTCTCCACGCAGTTCAATGCTATCTGAGTGCATGTCTCTACTTGGTGGCAATATGCTTCAAACATGGAATCACTCGATGTGTTCTGAAACCTGTTCCTCCAATTTGTTTTTACCTGAAGAACCAAACTGTCAAATGTAAATGTGACATCATTAGATTGGAAAATTATTGATCTTGTTAAAGAGAAAGATCGTTTCTCACTAGATCAATAAACTGGTCACCAGGCATGTTTGCACATTTATGGTAACCATCAGGTCCCGAAACTATCTGTATCATTAAGACACCCAAGCTGAATATGTCGAATTTTTTTGAGATTTCACCTCTGTCAATGTATTCTGGTGGCTGGTACCCACTGCATTGAATCACATGCAACAAATTTGTAATACCCATATTATGGTTGATTAGGAAAGGGATAAGTGCACTTGAGCCATTCAACTTACAGTGTTCCTAGAGGACTTTTTGTGGTCCGTGTTAGTTCTTTATTACCAAGGATCCTCGATAGACCAAAATCTGCAAGCTTTGGTACCATGTTCTTATCTAACAATATGTTGGCAGGTTTTAGGTCCAAGTGATGAAGAGGTTTCTCCAGTTCATCATGCATAAGTTTTAAACCCTCACAGGTCCCTTTAATAATCTTGTACCGTGTGTTCCAGTCAAGTCCAGAAAACTCATCTGCAATAGTATTACAAAGGGAGTACTAATCAAACATAAATATACAGAACACTTTCCTTGCATGACACAATTAAGATGCTCATAAATGATACCGGAAAGATGCTTTTGAAGGCTTCCATTGTGCAAATACTCAAGGCAAAGCGCTCTATGTGTCTCTTCAACGAGCACTTGTATTCCATAGAACTCCATAGGTTTTTGTTCTATCTGATAGCAATAGCCATAAAGTCGTACAATGTTTTCATGCTGAAGCTTCGCGAGGTTATAGAACTCATTTTGGAATTGCTTATGGCCAAGATCGGCAATATTATCACGAAGCTTCTTCACAGCAACGTGGTCGCCGTTTTTAGTCAATCCCTGTTGAAGATATGCTGATTGTAATCACTCAATAAATGTTGATTTTCATTTTGTTTCCTATGTACTGCCTACTTATCATTTGATATCTGAAAAGGCAGGGGGGAAAAGCAGGCAATAGAGTTGCTTTGATTGCTATTGCGTAGTGGTGCCAAACCACAATACGGTATATGGGAACTTATTTTGTTTGTGATAAGCTAGCTGCCCACATTGCAGCAAGATCATGTGATGTAGGTATGTATACTGTTCGGAAGGACCGTATCTAGTTTGGTCAGACTGTACTTAATTTTATCTGTTGAAACTAGCATTCCAATAAAACCGTACCTTGTAAACCACTCCAAATGCTCCTTCGCCAAGTTTCCGTTCCTCTGAGAAACCATCTGTAATTTCTTCTAAGAACTGGAATGACACTTCCTCTGGTTCCATGTGTTGTTGTGCTCTGCAAGTTGCTCTCCTTGTTACTTTTCCAGCTGGTACAAATAGACCCCCTCCCCCTTTAGCGGAGCAAATAAAAACATTTCCTAATAAAAACATCTGATTTGAGCAGAAGAGAGTGGCATCCTGTATTCGTGTATATTGTATAATGCACCTTGGTCTACTTTATTTCCATGTCCTCGGCAACTAGCTGGAGTACGCGACTACCTCCTCCACAAGCTAGAATTTTATACATGGATCAGACGGCAGCAGCACCTGGGTGGGACTGACTGATCCAGAAGCTAAGCCCAGTGCAAGCAACGGGACGATGATGATGGATTAAGTGCAAGATCAAAAAGGAGAAGCGCACCCGTACCTTAATTACCTAGGTGTGGGTCGGGACGGGAGGAGCTTTAAATCTTTGATCCAGAAGCGCAAGATGAAGGAGCCAGCGAGATGGAAGAAACGCCCTCAGTTAATTAGAAGTGAGATCAAAGTAGAGCAGATCACGACCCAGGAGCAAGCTTGCTTGCGACAATGGCCGACAGTGACAGTGGAGACTGGAGAGAGGCGAAGGCGAAAGGACTGGTGGTGTGGACCCAGTGCAGAGCATATGTGGTGGAGTGCATCTGATGTGAATGCCACACCACACACTTTTATCTAAAGGTGGAGACATTATGACGTCACACCATACATGTAATTAAGGGCATTGTTCTTGAAAACAATCGTAACAGCAAACGTTTGACTATACTTGTGCACCTTTAATTTAAATGGCCAATATGAGAAATGATTACACATATTTTTTAGCATGGAGGAATGCAGCACATGGACCAACTTAGAGCAAGGTTAATAAAAAAAATATATTATAAGTTTTTAACTTATTGACATATCACCTAACACTTTTATTCATATAGTGGTTAGCTATAAAAATATAGAGTTTTTAATACTTGGCCTACCTTCAGCCTCGTTCTTTCACCAAGAATCTTGAGCACGTGCTTCTCTTTTCTTTTCTCCAACTCATCATAAATCTAATATGGTAACCCTTGCAACTCGCTTGCCTAGCTTTATTATACGTGGTCTTAGCATATGGAAAAGCTAAAAAGCTTTGAACATGCATGATATTTAGAGTCACAAGCACTGGATTTTTTTTCTTGCCTCCCGCGGATGGCCTTTTGTGTTTTGTCTATCTTGTTAAGTTGGAACTTGATCCTCCTTTTCTCTACATCTTAATTACGTAATAAGTGTGGTTTGAGGCTTTTCCATTGAAAAGGTCGAAAGCCAGAATAATTTCCATTATCTAAAAAATAATACTATTTGAATTGCCTAGGGTATGATAGCGTACTTAACTTTGAACAGACAATATATCAATGTCTGAATGGGCAATGAGCATTAACAATATCAAGGATATTTAACCTTTTGTCATATTTACGGATGCCCACTGCATGTTCGCCACATTTAGAAAGCACTCTACAAATTTGCCATATGAAAGGAATAGATTCCTACAAATTCGATAGCTTCAAGGATCTCCAAAAGCAATTTTTTGCCGGCCTATTCAGAATCAGATGTGCACCAAATGCAGACGTATGGAGGTTATTAATTGTGAGCAGGTGACTAAATTTGCATACTCCAAATGATACAGTCACTGTACAGCGAAGGCACAGATATGTACTCAGGTGTTGCCTAAGGTTCTGCTATAAAAATATTCAGTAGCCGAATTTGAAGCTTATGACCCTTACTAGAAAGAATGAAACAAATGGTGGGGCAGATATACTTTTTTTTGATAAAAGTGGGGCAGATATACTTATATAAAGATATGAATTTGCACAGAGCAAGAACTAAAGCGTGTTCCCAAACACCACGAGCTGTAGCAAGATTTTTATTTTTGGGCCAAGACTAGGCTCTAATTTGGCCCAATAGTATGCACGCGAGCGTGTTCCCATTAGAGGTGAGAGAAATTCTGCAGCATCATGATATCGATATCCCAACTCACTATTAATTAGTATAAAAAAAAAAGACGGAGGATTGGGTGGGTCGGCCGCCGACGAGAGGCCGTGCTGGATCCGACGCTGCCTACGGCGGCGGCGGAGGTGGTGGAGGCCCGCCTCTTGCGGTGGCTGCTGTCGTCGACGGCGAGCAAGACGAGGGGGACAGATCCACCCACATCAGCACGTGCCCTCCATGGCTGCTCGAGATCCGCTAGAGCTGCGAGAGGGCCTGCCGGCGCTGTCTCCTCCGAGTCCCTGGGTTCACCGCCGTCGGTGACGAGGCGGGCCAAGGAGGCGGGGAAAGGTATGGCATTTTTGCATTCGCAGAAAATGCATGCCCCACGCATGTATAGAAATCGGTTTGGTCCTCATGGAAATAACCAGCATCGATGCCATCCCCACCAGTCTAACAAAGTCAAGACGTAAGGCTTATGTCCTGCAACATAAATAAAGTCAATACTTTCATTAGTCCGAAATCCAGTTCCATGAATGGCATTATATTGGCTTCAAAAGAACGTAAGAGCGCTTGGAATTAATAATAGTGACTATTCATTAGCCAAGATCTAGCAATTCCCATTGAAGGAAAAAAAAGAAAAGAAAAGAAAGATATCCATTGCGCCTTGCAATAGTGCTAGCTAGCGCACATAAACGATCAAAGTTTTATTCATCTTGCTTATCGATTTCACAGATTCATACATTTTCAGCGATAACTGTTCCATACATAGATGCCCAAAAAAAAAACTGTTTCATTCAATAATCCAATTAATTGTAAATAATACTACCTTTTTGTTAGTTGTTACTATTATTGTTGTTGTTATCATCATCATCATATTTGAGATGCAAATCAGGTAACATGGCAGAGGTCGCATACCTTGTCTCTAATGTGAGCGAGCAGCTTCTTGTTCTCCACCGATTCACACCACAGCACCAATTTCTCAGAGGCCCAATTAATTGTTAGTCGTTGAAGCCTGGTGAGTTCCTGTATGCTCTCTGGCAGAGACTCGATGCCTGTGCAATTGCTTACAGTAAGTTCGCGGAGGGAAGTGAGCTCGCCTAGCCATTCTGGAAGAGCTGTGATTTTTGGACATCCATACAAAGACTGCTACTGAAGGGAGATGAGGCGCCGCATGGTATCTGGGAAATCACTCACGCCGAACACACGAGACATGGTCAATTCTTGCAGAGAGATGAGTTCTCCCAACCATTGCAGTCGTACCGTTGACATGCTCATACAATCACGTAGCTCCAGCATCTGTAGGCAAGTCAGCTGCTTCATGCTCCCTCGGTATTCAACTAGGTGGTACCTTTTTACCACCAACTTTTCAAGATATGTGAACCCACCCAACCATTTCAGAAGTATAGGAAACTCAAAGAGGCTATCGGTCATGCGGTCGTCTTCGAGGCATAGCGATTCGACGTAGGAGAGGTCTCGGATGAATTCTTGTGAGTCGCTTCTCAGAACGCAAGACCTGATTGTTAAATGATAGGTGGGAAGGAGGCGGTGAAACAACCTCCATTGTCCCAAAGGCACACTGTTGGATATCACCTCCAGTTCTATTGGAGAAGCATTGTAGGAAGCTCCAGGTTTTAAGCACTTTTCCCATTGTGTGAGTACTTCCATTTTCCCTTGCCAAAGTTCATTACGCTTTTCCCTTGATGGTAATAGTGCTGCAAGGTCGATTTCTCTCTCCTCATTCCACGATAATAATAATTAATACATTATTGCTCTTCTCTATCTCCCATCTCTTGGTTTTTGGTGGGCATGGTTTCAGGCTTAACTTGGGGCAATCATGAATTAATAGTTTCTCAAGCTTAGGGAACATGAAGTCCTCCACATCCTCATCCTGGCCATAGGAGGAGTAGGTTGTGTTCCACACTTCCAGGTTTTTCATTTGGCATAGACGAAATTCCTTCAGTCGATGAAAGGCTCTCGGGCCGTCACAGAAACCCTCTCCAATAATTGTCGTAATCCTGTCCATTCTTTCCACAACAAGCCGCTCTAGACATGGTAACTGACCGAGTGGTGGTAATTTGTCGCATTCATGTAACTCCCACAATACAATATTGGTAAGACGGGGAAGATAATGCTTAATATGCATAACCCAGGTTGGAAAGCTTGTACTATGATAACCCCTTAGCTGAAAGTGATCTAAAGTCTTTGGTGGCACTAGCCCTCCCAACACCTCCACAAACCTCTGAGCACCTCTAGTCCACTCAAGATATAAAGATTTCATCCCCTGCTTTTCGCTTAACTTTATGCTGTGGGCCTCTTCTGCAGTTATCACGTTATTAAGCCTACTTATGTGCAACTCACCAGGATTCACATGCCAAAGCAAACCAATATTGCTGCTAGATTCACCATCATCAGAATTGACCACAAAGTATGGCAACAAGGCAAAACAATTGGATCGAGGGAGCGTAGAGTGATCTAGACGACGGCAGTCGGCCACATTTACGACCTTCAGGCTGTCCATTTTAAGCATACATTCTGGAAACATCTCTAGGTTCCAACAGCCCGAGAGATCCAGTGTATGTAGCTTCCTAAGGCTGCCAATACTTCCAGGCACTCTGACAGGACCACGACTATCAGACAAGTCCAAATGAACCAAATTGGGAAGGGTGCAAACATGGTCAACCAAACTGAATATCTGAGTCCAAAGGCATCCTGATAGATCCAAATACCGGAGATCGGTGAGACTACTGATGACTTCTTGCAGCTCCTTGAATACATCACTTCCAAGACTACTATTGTTTGATAAACTCAAATGTTGGATATTGGTTAGACCACCAAAATCTTTTGCTGAAATTTTGTTCTGCCTATGATTTGACAAATCCAGATATACCAAGTTTTTGAGGTTCACAAATGATTCTGGGAGTTCGCACATATACTCACAACCAGAGATATCAAGATGCATTAGGCCCTCGATTTGACCGATTGAATCAGGCAGTTCTGAGATGTCAGACCCACTTAGGTTTAGGTAAATTAATTTTGACAATTTGCTGAAGAGGGCGGGAGCTTGTCACTTTGAATCCTTGGTGCACTGAGATACCTCAAGTCAGCCAATTCACCGATGGAATCCGGCAAGTTGACTACGTAGAACCCACTTAAGTCTAGGACTCGTAGGGACTTTGCTAGTAAAAATGCATAATCTTCTAGCGATTTGAAGGGACAATCCCGAAAATGTAGTGCCATTATCTTGACGGGCGAATCCGTCAATGACTTCAGTGGCTTGCAACAATCAGTGGGACATGCATATTGGTAGTAGCCCTGTCACCCAGCATTAATGCTTGCATTCAGAATTTTATCATCAACCCGCTTTAATGATATGACAGTGCTCCTGCCCGTTACCTCAAAAAAAAAAGTAATAGTACTGCCGAATCATGCACAAGATCGTGCATGGTCAACAATGTGAGGCCCTTTTTAGACCCTAGAGAACTCTGCAACCAAAGTATATACTAGTGTTAGGTTTCTCAGTTCAAGCGGATTGTCCCTAATGGAATGCATGAAGGATCATTAGGACGCACAAGATGGTTACTGATCTGTTGGTTGTCCTTTTAGGAACTATTAATTAATTAAGTTATCCATGAGCACTAAATGTGCATGAGCAAGAAAGGTACTCACGGTTTAGTGAATGAATTTTTTTCTAAAAAAAATACCTCCCTCAATGTTGCACACGTAAGAAACATTGAGAATGGCCAATAACGACTACCTATGTAAATACATCAAGTCATACATCCATAGACCCTCTTTTAAAAATAAAATTGCAAAGGTGGGCAATTATAAGGCCTGCTTCTAGAAATAAGTCACCTTTAGAAGTGAGTGTTTTTATGTTATTTCTAGTGCAAAGTACTATACTCCAATATCCAAGAATACCACATAGGATAAAAAGAATAATACTGTTACTGAGAAACACCCTTCATAAGGCTGATTCCAGCGGCTTGCTTAAAAGAATTTTTATTTTACATTTCATGCACTTTATCGTGTTCTCTGATATGCATATAGACACTGCAACAGTATTGCCTAAACTGACGTATGCATATGCACATAACCACTCCGCTGTACTCAGCCTAATACATAGTATCATAGTGGACCCTGGATATTAGATTTTATGGCATGGCCTAAGATACCATGTCAAAGTAGTATGTCGTTCAAGATACAACTTTATTCTCACTCCTATTAAATGTTGTGCCACATCTGAAAAAAAAAAAAATCTTCCGTGGCATCTTGGTAATGACATTTCTTTCCTAAGATTCATGCATGCCTGGCAAATTTCATCTCTCCACGACCGCAAGCCAGCTGCGCACCATGTCGGATCATTTGTGTCGATCGCGTAGCAGCTCACTTCCAGATATACACCGAGATCGAATGGCCAGACCAGGTGCCTCACCGACCTCATGTCATGGCGCTTCATAATTAGCACCCATTCATATACATTATTACAGTAGCTTGTAGCTAACATGTGGAGGGTAACAACATTTTGTGCGCATATATGTATGCTATTGCTATCTCTTCTTTTTTTTTTTTGTGTGTGTAAATGCAATATGTGGCACGTTCCAGAAAAAGAGTTAATGAAGCCATGCATGAAGCTAGATTACTTCGATTTTTTTAATTTACTTAGACTGACTCCAAGGAGGGTTGCATCTGTGCAAAATGTACCTCCCTCTTTCCCCCATGTCTTATGAACGCTTCTGCTTGCACATGGCCGCATGTACATACACGCTCTGCTAGATTGACCATAGTACCGTCCAAACTTATGCATACACGATCCACTGTACTCAGTCTTAGTTCATGCGTGCTATGGGTCAATTGTCTTTTCTAACGGAGAACCAAATGAAATAAAAGGTATAAAAACTATGGTTGAGCTATTATGGCCTTCTCCCACACCCGGTGTCTTAAAATAACTTCCAATATTATTGTCTTAGCATATTTCCTAAAATTATTAGGATAAAAAATACACCCTCCTCTAAATAATAAACGTTGAGGCTCTAATTAATAGTTTTCAAAATATGATGAAAACTATTGGGAACACGGTCAAAGGATGCAAATTTGAGGAAGAACACTAGTTGTTTATGCGAGCCAAAAATATTGAGCGTCAGGAGTGCTTAATCTGTTAGTTACGCCTACAATTAAGTCTTAGAAATGAAGTTTTTAGGCACTGTTACATTTGCTCCTATCACCTTGAACTAGACCCCAATAACCCCTCCCCCCCTGGTGTTCAGTAGGATACATAGTCTGTATTAACATCATGAATGTGGAAATACTGCACTAAGTACTCAACGTTTAATGGTAAGTTTCTTTTCAACTGAAAGGAAATGATAAGAAAATTAAATGGTGGTAGTGCGTGTAAATACATAACTCACCTTGGGTGGCACTACTGGATGTTGAAGAAAAGACAATCCTAGGAGCTGCACAACACAATCCTCGCATAGCTGCATACTAGAGCGTAATTCCGTTGGCTCGACGAAACCCAAAAGAATCCATTGATGAATGAGATCTTCTTTGATTATCAGGTGACCTTTTGGAAACATTGCACAATAGGTAAAGCATTTCTTCAAATGTAGAGCCATTTTGATATAACTTAACTTCAAAGATGCAAAGACATTGTGCAAAGTGTCATCCTTCGAACTAGATTCATTCCAAATTTCACTATCTTTCACTTCCATCCACTGATCAAGTTTCATGGGTCGCAACATGAATCCAATAGATTGAGCTGCCAAAGCGACACCTTGACACTTCCGAGCAATCTCCTCTCCTATATACACCAGTTGTTCTTTGTCATCTCTAGCTTCAAAGCCGCTTCTTTTTTTTATTATATTCCAGCACATGTCATCTGTCAAGGGTTTTAACTGATGTGGTTTAATGTTAGTTCTAATGTTCTCTGCAACCTGTTTACTGCGTGTGGTTACTAAAACAATTATGTTGATGCTGCCATCAGGATTTAGTATACCATTCAAATTATCCAAGTGAAGTAGTTTATCCTCCCACAGGTCATCCAAAACAATAAGAATCTTCTTTCTCTCAGAAAATTATTTCATGAGGCGACTATGTATCATCTGTGCTTCATCAATTGGGCTCTCCTCTCTAGATAGTTGTGAAATTATAGAATTGCCAACTTTTTTGAAGTCAAATCTTGGAGACACATAGACCCATACTCGAGAGTAACTATTGAATGCTATATCATTGTAAATCAATTTTGCAAAAGTTGTCTTGCCAATGCCTCCAATACCATGGATAGGAAGGATGGTGATAACTTGAGTCATGCTCTGAAGTAAAGAGTCCATTATCTTCATTTGTTCTTCTCTTCTCCCCACAATGAATTCTTCTCCAACATCCGATGATTTTTCTCTTATATCATTAGATTCCACATCATCCCAGCTAGAGCTTGCCATGTTGTCACGTTGTTTTTTATCTCTGGTATCATGTGGTTCCATTGGCATCTTCATACTATTATGTATCGTCGAGTTCCGGAGATGCTACAAGATTTCTGTTGTTTTGTCAATACACTAGAAACTATAGTCCTAACAATCCATAATGTTAGTCATTTGTGGCGTGGATATGGTCTCCACGGTTACACTTCCACTAATAGTTTGTATGTAAATGTTAATTCAAATGAAAAAAATTCAAATCATTAAACAATTTCATGATGGATCCTATAGCATTATCATTATGTAGTCAAACATGTCATTCTTTATAAATTGGAGAAGACAACTTCCAAATAAGTTTGATTAAAATAAATTATATTTTTTATCGGAGGAAGTAGTGTTTTAAATATAGCACACAAGATGTAGCCATAATGCTAGCTCACATGCATTAAGATATATACCAACTTGTTCTAAATGCCAAAAACCTGCAATAATTCAATAGGAATCACCCTGCATATTATTGACAGATTAAATAACAATACATGCATTACACAATGATTTATAATGTATGTTTAGTCTTTTGGCCCAAATAATTTAGTTCTTAAATCGTGGGTCCAAAATTGCCGTTTTGTGTGCCCATTATTAAACTCTAGTATGGAGAGTTGGAGACGTGATCGATATGTCTTTCGATTGCACGCAAAAGAAAATTTTCGCAATGATGAAGTTGGTATTTCTCCCTACTAGACAATAAGTTTCACACAATAAATATTCAGTTCATCAGTACAAAAGGTGCAATTTATAATTACTTTCTTAAACCCTAAGAACTCCTAACAAACTTAAAAATAGTATACAATGAAGGAAGAACAAGTTTGGAAATGTAGTTAAGGAATAGACTAGACAAATGCCCATTATATGCCTTTACAAGAGAACATTTTACTGAAAAATAAATTAAAACATTAGTTACCTTGTCACTATCAATTTTGATCTCATTCAGTTTATCAATGACCTCCATTATATCAGGCCTTTTCAGGGTGTCTTTTTCCAAGCAGTTAAGTGCTGTCTGAGTGCATGTCTCTACCTGGTGGCAATATGCTTCAAGTGAGAAACCATTGCATGTTTCCTTCAACATGTTCCTCCAGTTTGTTTTTACCTGAGAAATTAGACTGTCAAGTTAGTAGGCTGCTACTACTCAAATGTAAATATGATAGTATTAGATTAAAAAAAATCAAAACTGTTGAAGAAAAAAAGATAGCTTCTCACTAGATGAATAAACTCTTCACCAGACATGTTTGCAGATTCTTTGTAGCCCTCAGGTCCTGAAACAATCCGCATCATTACAACACCCAAGCTGAATATGTCGAACTTTTTTGTGATTTCACCTCTTTCAATGTATTCTGGTGGCTGATACCCACTGCATCGCGGCAACGGATTAGCAATGTGCAATTTTTGTTGATCATAAAAAGGTATAAGCCCACTTGAGACATTCAACTTACGGTGTTCCTAAATGACCTATGGTGGTCCCCTTAAGTTCTTTATCACCAAAGATCCTCGATAAACCAAAATCGGCTAGCTTTGGTACCATGCATTTGTCGAGCAATATGTTGGCTGGTTTTAGGTCCAAGTGAAGAAGAGGTTTGTCTTGCTCCTCATGCATATGTTTTAAACCCTCGCAGATCCCTTTTATAATCTTGTACCGTGTGTGCCAGTCAGGTCTAGAAGAGTCATCTGCCATATATATAGTACAAAAAGGGATTATAAATATAATACAATTAAATAGAGCAGTTTCCTTCAACAACACACTTTAAGATGCATGGTCCAGAAGCATACCAGAAAGATACGTGTGAAGGCTTCCATTGTGCAAATACTCAAGTCAGAGCGCTCTATGTGTCATTTCACCTAGCACTCTTTCTCCATTGTACTCCACATATTTTCGTTCTATCTCATAGCAATAGCCAAAAAGACGTTCAATGTTTTGATGCCTAAGCTTGGCGAGGTTATCGAGCTCATTTCGGAACTGGTTATTGTGGTCGAGATGGGTAATATTATCACGGAGCTTTTTCACGGCAACATCATCGCCATTTTTAGTCCGTCCCTGTTGAAGATATGTTGTGAGTAAGCATATTGTTTGGAAGCACCCAAGTGTGTTGTTGGTCAGACAGTACATAAATTTTTGTTTATTGATGAAACTAAGCATGCATTTGAATAAAATCGCACGTACCCTGTAAACCACCCCAAATGATCCTTCACCAAGCTTTCGCTCCTTGGAGAAATTGTCTGTGATTTTCATCTAACAATTGGAATGTCACCTCCTCTGGTTCCATTCTTGTGCTTCACAAGTTGCTATCCTTGGTATACAAATAAAACTCCCCGTTCAGCGTGAGCAAAATTGTATGGAATGAAAACATTAATTTCCTTAAAAACCGATCTGAAGTGGCATCTATATATCCGGCATCCTGTATATGTGTGTATACTAGGAAAAGTGTCCGTGCGTTGCACCGGGGCATTAGCATAGAAGAGATGAGAATATGTTGTGCATTGCTCTAGCCAGGAGCCAGTTTTTAATTAAGACTATGTTGCTACTAGAGAAGGATTAAATTTAGAAGAATATATATACTCAAATGATAGAAGAATATATAAAATACTCATATATAGAAGAATATATACTCAAATGCTATGTATACATATTCTAATATTCTTTTGGTACAAATCATAAAGCTCATTTAGAAGATTATTATTAGTACAAAAGACTAATATATACTCATATATACTCAAATGCTATGTATACATATTCTAATATTCTTTTGGTACAAATCATAAAGCTCATTTAGAAGATTATTATTAGTACAAAAGACTATTATATACTCATATATACTCAAATGCTATGTATACATATTCTAATATTCTTTTGGTACAAATCATAAAGCTCATTTAGAAGATTATTATTAGTACAAAAGACTATTATATACTCATATATACTCAAATGCTATGTATACATATTCTAATATTCTTTTGGTACAAATCATAAAGCTCATTTAGAAGATTATTATTAGTACAAAAGACTATTTTATAAAACGGACTCTAACCCTAGCCTCCATTATTTATTTAAATTTAATCCGAAATTAAAACTTCAGTAGATAATAATCAAAACAAATAGACCAATCTGTCACACCTCCACAACACAATCATTGAGATTTTTTATCTTATTGATTTTTCATTCAAATCCTGTGATTTATGGTGCTGCCTTCCTTATTGCTCCTCCGTTGGCACCAAGAGTTTATCATGGTTCCGATAGGCTTGTTTGACAACTAGTTTTTAGCAAATATGGTTTGTAGGGTGTGTGGATTTGCTTGCAAAGAGCCCAGATGCAAAGAAAGAAAAGATTGTGACTTGTAAGATACAGAGTTTGATTTTGATTGATCCATCTGTAATCAAACATGTTTCATCATGCCCTCGCATCTCCGTGTATTCTTGATGCCTACCGAGTTATCTATGTTGCTGTCGTGTTAGGGCCGGTCTTTTCTCAGATGGTAGATTCATGTTATTGTCGTGTTCGGGCTGGTCTCTCCTCTCGATGCTAAACAGATGGATTTTTTTACATGAGTGCCATTATAAAGTTCCAATATTTCAGAAATGCCATTACAAAATGGATATTCATATTGATGCCATTTTTTTGCAACAAACTATCAGAAATGCCATTGTGGAGTATTTGGGGGATTTATGAATTATACGATAAATGAAATACACGTGGGACCCACATGTCATACTCTGCCTCTTTCTTCTTCCTCCTCTCCGACGAGCCGCACGTCGCCGCTCGCCGCAGGAGCTCGTCGCTCGCCACCGCCGCCGGAGCTCGCCGCTGCCGTTTGCCGCCGCCGCGCGCAGCTCGCCGCTCGCCGCCGCCGCAGGAGCTCGCCGCCGTGCG
>SPJY01037268.1:1980407-2003639 GCA_005191435.1 Raddia distichophylla | reverse complement strand
CCGCCTCCTCCATGCCACACGATATGGCCGAACCGAAGCACGATCTGGCGTCGCATACTTTGTACTCCATGGCAATGTGCGCGGCGGGAGCGATCCCGGCGGCCGTGCCAGAGGCCAGGCCGCGCAGCGACGCACCGTCGACGAAGTTGCCGGCGGCGGTGGACGAGGTGTGCGTGCCATGGCCACTGCTGTCGCCAGGATCGCCATCCCCAACGAAGGATTTGGCTCCGATCAGCTTCCTGTTGCACCGGGTACCTTGATCAGAGACTGTGCGGCTGCTGCACGATCCCTTCCATCTCGGCGGTGGCGCCGGGATGCCGTCGTCGCCAAACGAAGGGTGACTCCCGTAGATGCCGGTGTCGAGGAGGCCGATGATGACTCCACTGCCAAAGCTGGCGTCGCTCCAGAACGCACCCTTGTCCTTGGTCAGCCCGAGGAACTGCGGCGTGTGCGTGGTCATGGGCTGGTAGCCTGGTACTCGCGGTCCGGGATCGCGCGCAGGAACCCCGGCATCCTGGCCACCGCCGCGAGCTCGGCGTCGGTCAGCCTCGCCGCGAAGCCATTGAAGACGGCCGAGTATGAGCAGACGAGGCGTGCCTCGCCGGAGTCCGTCGTGGTGCTCGGCAGGAAAGACTCGTGCCAGCGACGGCGCTCACTTCTCGTCATACCGTCGGCATCCGACGGAGACGACAGAATTACGATGTAGGTTCGGTAATCTGGTTTATCTTTGGGGTGGGTGGAGCTTGGACTTGCGCAAGAGGGATCGACGGATGCGGCGAACAGGAGGAGGAGGAGGGCGCAAACAACCGGAGCGGCGGAGGATGCCATGGCCGGCAGGGAAGGCAAGGTGCAGATCTGCACCTCCGTAATAACTTCGTATAGCATACATTATACGAAGTTATACGAAGAAAGAAGCACTGAGATCTTAATAAGAAAAAGCTACAAAATATCAAAACTTTTGACAAACATGTTGTAGATTATACTAGTTTAGTTTAATCTAGAAAGAACAATCTCGGAATGATAGTCGTGCCAGAAGAACTAATAACTTTTCCTTCTAGATCATCATTAATTAGCAAAATATACCGATTAATCCAAGCCTTTGATTCTTGATCGGGCGATCAGAGAGTAGAGTCCCGCTATGACATTACTAATGCAAATCAGTAGGGACGGCAAATATGACTCCGAGTACATGCATCAATGAGACCATGGCACTCAACGTTCATCTCTCCCCTCCTCCTCTTCCTTTCATCCGGCTGTCACCACCATGCAGCCAACAATTTAGCCACCGTAATAACTTCGTATAGCATACATTATACGAAGTTATACGAGAGCACATGAAAGCAATCCTTACAGAGTCACCACACGGCTGTCGAACGGCGAGCACTCGACACCGGACCAGCCGCAAGGATCCTGTCCTTGGGATTCCAATCCGACAGCTTGGAGAGAGGGTCATCGTAGATGGCTTTCTTGAAGGCAAGAAGCGCAAGCGCTGGCGATGCAGAAGAACCAGGAAGCGTTGGGTATGGATCGGAGGTAGCGGACGGCGGTGTGGCGGGCGCGGTAGGCGTAGGTGGCGGCGCGCGGGGCGAAGATGGCGTTTAGCGCGGACGCCGCGAAGAGCATCGCGAGGCGGAGCGGGAGGATGGGGAAGGGGAGCGGCTGGCCCTTGAGTCGGGAAGGGAGGAGGAGGTGGATGTGGGAGGAAGGTGAGGGGAGTGCGGCGGCGGTGGGAAGAGGAGGGAGCTGGGTCGTCAGGGATGGGAGGGAGGGGTGGGAACGGCGGTGGAGGTCCGGAGGAGGAGGTGCGGAGGCAAAGAGGATGGAGGCGCGGGGGGCAGCCGGGCAGGGGCAGAGGCGGACGGCTAGGGTTTCGGGGGGCGCGGCGCGGCCGCGGGCAGTTGCGCACGGACGTGAGTAGGCGGAGCCGTGCGATCGCGATCGGATAGCTGGGAAGCATTTGACGGACGGAAGAAGATGGAAACGCTATTCTCTTTATTATTAGGTAAAGATTAAAATAAACCTGAAAGTGCTAATTATTCCAACACCGCCTGCGCGCCGCCGAGGCAGACGGCGCGGGAGGACGCGGAGAGGAGGCCGGCGGCGAGGTGGCTGGCGAGCACGGCGGCGTGGAAGTCGACCGCCTTGCGCCAGCCGCGGCTGCTCCAGGACTGGGGCGAGGGCAGGGTGGCCTGGATGTAGGCCCTGGTCCCTAGGAGGGCGGAGGCGGACGGGACGGGCGGGTAGAGCGGCCAGGCGGCCCCGACGGCGAGGAAAGCCCCGTAGAGCAGGCGGAGCGCGAGGGCGGCGACGGCGAGGAGCAGGGCGCGCTTGAGGAGGGCCCACCTGCGCGGCGGCGGGTCCATGGGCACGGGTGGCGGGTGAATCTAGGAACTAGCGGGAGCAGAAGCGGGCGGAGGTGTGGTTGGCGCCGACGAGGGAGGGGAGGAGGGCGGCTGCGGGGGGCGCGGGAGGTGCGGGAGGGCAAGGGCGGCGATCCATGGCGGCCTCGTCTCAGTCTGCGCGGTGGTGGGGGATCGCCATCGCCATGGCCTCGCCCATCGGATCGGAGACGGGGAGAGGAAGGAGCCGGAGATGAGGCCGCGCTGCTTATCCTATTCACGCTCCTTCCTTTTCCAGCGCCGGATTTCGGGCCCGCGCTTCCTCTCCTCGGCCCCCCGGGCTCGGCCCATTTTTCTCATAGCATTACTACTTTTCGGGGCAACAAAAACAAAAGGCAAGATCATTTCAAACAATGAAGTGTTTACTGAGATAGTACCACCGACGCACCAGGAAAATTATCTCCATGCCATTGAATCTGCGTACCAATTGCTATATGTGTATGACATGTGACACCGTCTGAGTCACTGAATATGGGCCCAAAAACAGAACAAAAACGCTGTGGTTCGGCCGTCCAGCCGATCCGATTCGCACGAGAAACGCTCGCACAGCGCAGCAGCCAGGTGTGTGAGCAATTGTAGCATGCAAGGTGGGTCCCATAAGCATTTTTTTCTTTCTATGGTCATAAATTTTAACTGGTTGCTCTAATCCATAAACCATTTGTACCAACATGTTACTCATATTTTTACGAACAAAACAAGATGTATGTTGCCATATAAATCCATAAACTTATCTGGTGAAACTTGAGTTTTGTCTACTGAAACTTGAATTTCATATTCGTTAAACTTACCGAACTGTCAAGTTTCATCAAGTTTAATGCAGGTCTCATACAAGTTTTTTCAAGTTTCATCAGGTCAATTCAAGTTTCAACAGGTTTCATCCAAGTTTCATCAGGTTACATCGAAGTTTCATCCAAGTTTCATTAGATTTCATCAGCACACGGCCAAGTTTCATCAGCACAGGACAAGTTTCGCTAGTATAGGTATTGTTTCATAAGTGACTTCTCCTAGGTTCACATAAAAAAACTAAAAAAATTAAAAAATTTAAAAGTATTTAAAATGGGTTGCTCTCAATTTTAGAAGAATTATGAAATTTATTCCACACATTTTGAACACTGTTTGAATTTTATACAAAAATTAGAAGTTTAATTGAAAATCGTGATCAAATGCACGGCTAACTACTCCGCCTGGCGTCTGTTGCATGCGGTCCGATGCATAGCGCTCGCCAAAACAAAAGGCAAGATCATTCCAAACAATGAAGTGTTTATTCAGATAGTACCACCGACGCACCTGGGAAATTATCTCCGTGCTATTAAATCTGCGTACCAATTGCTATATAAGTATGACATGTGACATCGTATACTGAGGCATTGTTTGTTTTAGATTAATGTTGAGGTGAGTTTTACTGTAACAAATTTGTGACCCACTCGAAAAACGTTTTACGAACTTTTAAAAATTATAAAAAAAAATATTTTGCGAACTCTAAGAAGAACTATTTAAAATCCCACAAAAATAACTACAAAATAATACACCATTTGGCCTATACAAAAATAACAAATTTTCATTTAATTTAATTTAAATTTAATCTGAAAACAAAACAGGCCTGAATATGAGCCCAAGCGGCATGGTTGTAAATACAATTTTTAAAGAGTGGCAGGAAGAAAAGGCCCTCGATCCTACCACACACACATACATGTATGCACATCCTCTGCACAAGGGCATTTGTTTTTTTTTTAAAAAAAAAGGATTTGTTTCCTAGGGTGACGTGGTGCACCCAAAGGAGGTAATTCAACTATTTTTGAATCCTAACTTTTTAAAAAAATACTAATTTTTTATGGACATCTATGAAATTATGATTTTCCATAATTTCAAATTATAGTTATATTTTAAAAAGTTTGTTTCTATTTCTATTATTTCTTAATATATTTTGTGTAAGTTTGTCAGTGATTTTTCACCTAACATATTTTGTGAACTGTGTTCGTCTAGAGGGGATTTTCGCTATCTTGTTTGATCGAGCACACACATGGAGACACTAGATTTACCTGGACGCCCAAGGCGAGTAATAGTCACACTACTACTTATGCTGAATTTCTTTGGTTTGAAGGTGTTTGTGCTCTCTCTGGAGCTTGTGCGTATCAGAGATCCAACCCCCCTCTCGCCCGGATCCCCCTTTTATACGGCCTAGGACAGCAGAGAGAGAGAGAGAGAGAGAGAGAGAGAGAGAGAGAGAATTAATTGGGTCGTTTCGCTAGCAAGCCTCCTAGGAAGGGCCAGGTTAGGGCCCAACCTAAGAGGGGTAATATGGTTCATTTGCGAAAAGCATTTTACTTAACAGTTAAAGGCATGTTTAATGAAAACAGTAATCATAATAGCATAAATTTCTCATGAATAATCTCAACAATAAATATCTCAATTCTCAACAGGTCATAGGTGTTCCCACCATGACAAAGCTCATATCTCAAGGTAAACAATTCTCAAGTGTATCTCAATGTCTCAAGTAACCAACTCAACTCAACACCAACATGAGTCAGGTTAATTAAGGTGTAGCTACGTTGTGCCAGGCGACCAAGTCCGCCCTTAACCTTGGGCAAGGCCATTCGAATGGTTTGTAACTTTGTAGAGTGTGTGCGCTTTACCCGCAAGATACGGCACTTCCCCATCGAAAAGCACCATAACAAAAACCCTTTGGAAATCTAACCCCGGGCTTGTCATGGTCGTACCCGCCAATCATCGTCGTGACAGTAACCTCAAGGTACCCCCGAAGGGCGTACCGCCAGTCATTGACGTGACAGTAACCTCCAAAATACCCCCGGAGCTACGTCCAGGGAAATACACCATCGATGTGGTATCCCTCGGGATCCCGTTTATGGTGTACCGATGGTAACAATCCCGATGTTATCCTTCCTCTACATTAGGCCCGAGCCATACCGGGCTTGCGGTCGCATGGTAAGTACTTAGGGAAACGTAACACAATCATCGGTCCTTAACTCGGAGCGGCCACATACCACAATCCCAAAACTTAAATAGAACACCATCCGCCATGTCGGCCGACCACTCCCGAACCCATTATTAGTTGGTCAAGGTTTAATTAAGGTGAAGGTGAAACTCGACAACCCACAACCACACTTACCATCTCGAAGGATCTCATCAATAATAATAGAATACCAACAGTATCATCATCGTACCCTTACCATCCCAAGCATAGCTAAGCTCTAACCCTAAAATTATTTTGGCTAATAGTTATACAATAATCCTAGGGTTAGGGTTTTCGGGTGGTTGCATGTCAAAAGTCTAACGTGCAATGGGTACAACTAAATTTAAATATCGTATAGATAATAACATAGCCAAGTTGTATAAAAGTGCTCTTAAAACTAGGAGGTGGCTAATTGGAGACTTTCCTTGGCCGGACGAAGGATCGGGGAAACCTGCGGGATCGGATGGGTCTACAATACCTTCAGCTCCTATACGCATGCAATCCACACAAGAGGCACCAACCACACATGCAGAGGTAAATAATACAAAAATGAAATAGAGAATACATTTTTGGTGCATCTATTAATTTTAAATGCAACTTAAACATGCATGCACATGAAATGCTAGCCCTAGGGTTGTCTACAAATTTTATTTGTGAAAACTTTAATAGTAGTGGCATATTATATTTTTTCTAAAATCCAGAATAGTTCAAAGTATTTTTGCAAAAAAATTTAGGATTTTATCAACTCATTTACTATTTTTAACAAAATGATTTATAGCATTTGTAGTTCAAATATAATAGAAAAGTTAATTAGGAAATTGCAGAAAAGAAAAGGACCGCCCACGTCCTTGCTGGGCTGAAAAAAATAGGCTCGGCCCACAGAACCACGCGCGGGGCACGCGCGCTCGCTGCGGCTGACAGCGGGGTCCCACGCAGAGACACGCGTCGGCGATCCAGCCGTCGCGGGCGGATCCGACGGCTGCGGCGACTTCTTCCTCCTCCGGCTAGGGCTAAAATAGGGGAGGCAGGGGAACGAGAGGGAGCGGGCGGCGCGAGCTGCTAGCCAACGACTCCGGCCATGGGAGATTGATTCCTCTGGGAGAGAGGGAGAACGAGGGATGGCGAACCTAGGGGAAGTGACGGCGGTGACGGAGGTGAAGCGGAGAGGCGGCGCGGCGACGTCCAGCGACAGCGCGAGGCAGAGCTCCGGTGACGGCGACAGTGCGGGCGACCTTGGTTCCAATTGACCTGGGCGAAAATACGGCGGGGGTGAGACGAGCACGGTGGCGCGAGGAGGTACTGAGAAGCTTACAGGAGCGGCAGCGACCGCGGTCGGACGGGCTGCGGCCGAAACTTTGGCACGCGGAATCCGGCGACTGCGAGGCCACGGGGTGGAAACGGAGGGATCAGCGAGCACTAGGTGGCAAGGCGAAGAGCATGCACAGCTCGGGGAGGTCGGGAGCTCACCGTAGCGCCTCCATGGCGTGAAGGCGGCACGGCGGACAGCAAGGGCAAGCGTGGCGTCTCAAAAAGGAGGCAATGGCAGCCAGGAAGAGCTTTTAAGGGCGCGGGATGGGCTCGACAATGATGGCACACGATGAGGGAGGCAGGAGGTGCATGCCACGCGACGAGGACAAGCTGTAAGGGTACAAAACCGAGGGCGAGCGGCCGGTTTTGCAAGGGGGCAGAACGGGTAACGACGGCTGCTCCCCTGGCGCGGTTTTGTAGAGACGGCGTGCTCCCAGGGAGAAGAAGACAAGGGGAGGCAGAGAGTGAATGCGGGGAAGAGAGAGAGCTGAGAGCTTGAGGGAGAGAGTGAGAGGGAGGGAGCTCGGGAGAGAGAAGGAGAGGGGAGGGAGGGAGAGAGAGAGAGAGAGAGGGGTGCTCACGGGTGTGAGGGTGAGGGAGGAGAGAGGGTGATAGGGTTGATGGGCTGGGGCCCACGGATTAGGAAAGGGGTTTTATATTTTAGTTTTTGAACATTTTCCACATTTTTGTGAAATACTCCCTCCGTCCCAAATTATAGGTCGTTTGACTTTTTTGACACTAAGTTTGACCGGCTCGTCTTATTCAAAAAATTTGCAAAAATTCAAAAAATTCCAACTCATACTTAAAGTATATTATATGCTAAACGAAATCATAGTAAAAATAAATAATAATTCCGAAATTTTTTGAATAAGACGAGCCGGTCAAACTTAGTGTCAAAAAAGTCAAACGACCTATAATTTGGGACGGAGGGAGTAGGGGTGTAGGAAGCCGAGAACTAATGGGCAATTCCTAGTTCATCACAAAAAGACTCCACATTCGTGTTAGTAAACTCGGTCCCATTGTCACTTCTCACCTTTATGGTACAATCAAAAAAGTTTTAAGCCTTTTTCACAAAAGGCTTGAAAATTTCACCAACCGGGGTTTTGTCATGCATGAAAAATACCTAGGTGTATCTAGAGAAGTCATCAACAATAACCAAGCAATACAAATTACCCCCAAGACTCACATAAGAAGTTGGCCCAAACAAATCAATATGCAATAACTCCAATGGACGAGAAGTGGACATGACACCCTTCGACAGATGAGGATTGGCAACTTGCTTGTCCGCTTGATAAGCACTACAAAGTTTATCCTTCTCAAACTTAACATCTTTCACTTTAAGAATCATTTCGTTTTTCACAAGTTTCTTCAAATTCACCATACCTACATGTCCAATCCGTCTATGCCAAAACCAACCAAGTGAGGCTTTGGCCATGAGGCAGGACGAGATGAATGAGGTAGGTGACTCAAAATCCACAAGATACAAATTCTAAAAACGAAATGCTTTGAAAACAGTTTTCTCATTTTCATCCAACACAATCATTTCCTTATATGAGAATTGACAATGGTACCCCAAATCACAAAGTTGTGCAACAGATAGCAAATTGTATTTCAAGGTTTGAACTAGAAGAACATTCTGAAGTGTGAGTTCAGGAGATATAGCTACCCTGCTAGAACCTGTGACCTTGCTCTTGCTCCCATCTTCAAAGGTAATCTTCTGGGGAATATTTGCTTCTTCCCCCAATAAGATGAACAATCGGGGATTGCCAATCATATGTTGAGTGTAATCGCTATCAATGACCTAATGTCGGCCTCCACTTCGGTAGTTCACCTGCACCATGAGAGGTAGTCAATTTCGGGACTCAGGGACCCATTTGATAGGTCCCTGAGGGTTAACCTTAACAGGAGCAAGCATATCATCAATAATAGACTTTTCCACCCAAATTTGTGATTTGCCCACAACATCCTCAGATGTTCCAAGAAACCTAAAATGGAGCTTCCCATACTCATCCCTCTTAAGTGAATAGTATTCATTCACTACCTCTCGTATAACTTCGTATAATGTATGCTATACGAAGTTATCCTGACTGCTCTGGCTAGTGGCTCATCACTCGCATCATCAAGGTTTTCATGCTCTCCTTGGCTCCCATTGCTCTCATCGAACTTCACATCCTAAGTCTCCTCAACTAGCCCATTGGTCTCATTGAACAACCTGAACATACTGCTTTTGGCTGAGTACCCCAAGAAGATGCCTGGATTACTCCTGCTTTGGAACTTCCCAAGGTGCTGTCTCTTCTTGTATATATAGATCTTGCACCCAAAGACTCTGAAATATGCCATATTTGGATGCCTTCCAACTAAGAGCTCATAAGATGTCTTCTTCAGAAGCTTGTGCAAGTACAACCAATTGATCACATGGCATGCTATGTTGATAGCCTCAGCCCAGAATAAATCCGAAGTCTTGTATTCATCCAACATTGTCCTTACCATTTCAATGAGAGTCCGGTTCTTTCGCTCAACTACACCATTTTGTTGTGGGGTGTAGGAAGCCGAGAACTGATGGGCAATTCCTAGTTCATCACAAAAAGACTCCACATTCGTGTTAGTAAACTCGGTCCCATTGTCACTTCTCACCTTTATGGTACAATCAAAAAAGTTTTAAGCCTTTTTCACAAAAGGCTTGAAAATTTCACCAACCGGGGTTTTGTCATGCATGAAAAATACCTAGGTGTATCTAGAGAAGTCATCAACAATAACCAAGCAATACAAATTACCCCCAAGACTCACATAAGAAGTTGGCCCAAACAAATCAATATGCAATAACTCCAATGGACGAGAAGTGGACATGACACCCTTCGACAGATGAGGATTGGCAACTTGCTTGTCCGCTTGATAAGCACTACAAAGTTTATCCTTCTCAAACTTAACATCTTTCACTTTAAGAATCATTTCGTTTTTCACAAGTTTCTTCAAATTCACCATACCTACATGTCCAATCCGTCTATGCCAAAACCAACCAAGTGAGGCTTTGGCCATGAGGCAGGACGAGATGAATGAGGTAGGTGACTCAAAATCCACAAGATACAAATTCTAAAAACGAAATGCTTTGAAAACAGTTTTCTCATTTTCATCCAACACAATCATTTCCTTATATGAGAATTGACAATGGTACCCCAAATCACAAAGTTGTGCAACAGATAGCAAATTGTATTTCAAGGTTTGAACTAGAAGAACATTCTGAAGTGTGAGTTCAGGAGATATAGCTACCCTGCCAGAACCTGTGACCTAGCTCTTGCTCCCATCTTCAAAGGTAATCTTCTGGGGAATATTTGCTTCTTCCCCCAATAAGATGAACAATCGGGGATTGCCAATCATATGTTGAGTGTAATCGCTATCAATGACCTAATGTCGGCCTCCACTTCGGTAGTTCACCTGCACCATGAGAGGTAGTCAATTTCGGGACTCAGGGACCCATTTGATAGGTCCCTGAGGGTTAACCTTAACAGGAGCAAGATATCATCAATAATAGACTTTTCCACCCAAATTTGTGATTTGCCCACAACATCCTCAGATGTTCCAAGAAACCTAAAATGGAGCTTCCCATACTCATCCCTCTTAAGTGAATAGTATTCATTCACTACCTCTATGCGAACTCTACCAGGAATAATTCTCCTAGGCCTAGTTTGTGGAGCAATGTGAGGCATATTCCTTGCATTTTTAGAACTATTCCAAGCAAAGTAGTCTCTATCCTCATACTCAACTCTAGAGTGTGCTTGGTCCAAGGGAATGAACCTTCCTTGCCTTCTACCAAACTGTGGCCCATTCATATGATAGGTTGTATGGAAAGCTTGTTGGGTGTAGTCATTGTGGCTATACAATTCTTTCCAAGTGTTGTTGTACCTGGCACCTTGCCTCATGTGTTGTATAGGTGGTGGAACTTGCCTATAGTTTTGTCTAGGTGGAGGCACTTGCTTGAAGTGTTGTCTAGGTGGTGGAGCTTGCCTAGCAATGTGATTTTGTGCCTGACCTTGCCAACTAGTGAATCTAGCAGGAGGACTATTCCAAGTGTTTTGTGGCTTTCTAGGGTAAGCATGGTGAGAGTATTGCCAACTATGGTGATGCGTGTTACCCCTAGAAGTGTCATGAGGGAAGTTCTTGTTGGTAGACCTTCGAGGGACAAAAGGTCTCTTCTTTCTCCCCTTGGGCTTTTGGGGAGTGGACCCAAGCCACTTTTGTAAGGGAGGCCCTTTTGTACCCCAAAAATCTTGTCCAAAGTGCGAGCTCCCTCATAGCACTTGGCTAGTGCTCTCTCATACTTAGCTAACTGTGTCTTAAGCTCAGTGTTCTCAATTGCCAATTCCCTAGCAGCTAATGCATTGATGCAATAATCAGGGTCACAAACATTAGAGCTACCAGAAGCAGTACTAAAACTAGAAGCACCCAAAGTTAAGTCTATGAGATCATCACAACATGTGCAAGTGTCTACCCTAGTAGGGGCATCAATGACATTAACAACATCAGAAGCATGAGCAATGACGGTAGTAGCATCACAAGCATGGGCAACCGGCAAAGCATCCAGCACAACTGACATCTTAGCAAGCAATGATTTGTTCTCTACTCTAAGTTCATTAATAGTTGCAATGAAGCCTTCTACTGAATCATCTAAGGCATCATGCTCAGCTTGGAGTTCATCAAGTTCCTTTCTCAAGCCTCAGTAGCTACCCTCCAAAGCATCCTTATCATTTCCTATACTATCACTTTGAGCTAGCAATTCATCATATTTAGATTGCAATTCTTTCTTCTCTCTATCTAGACGCATGAGAAACTCAGTAAGCTTTGCTCTAGAGGGGGGTCCATAGTCAGAGTCAGAATCAGAATCATATACCTCAGTGGTGGGGCGAGCCATGAAGCACCTTGGAGGTACTTCCAACACAGCAGGTGCATCGTCATCAGAGATCCATCCCACATCATAATCTTGTTGAGCAACCAGACACGTTGATGGAAAAGCCGGAGTAGGTGGAGTATTGTGAGCTATGACCAAGCCCGCGAGCCCCTGAGTATTTGACTCATCCTCTTCATTATCCGAAGGAGCGAATTCACTTGAACTGTCGTCGGTCACCCACTCGCCAACAAAAGCCCTTCTCTTCCCGGTATTGGTGTAACTCCGAAAACCGGACTTGATGCGTCCGCCCTTCCCATACTGCTTGGGTTTCTCCTCCTCACCGTTACCCTTCTCCTTATGCTTTCCTTTCCCTTTCTCTAGACACAAAGCTGCAATATGGCCCTTCTGGTGGCACTCATAGCACTTGAGAGATGCAAAGGACTTCTTGTTGCGTAGGTGATCAGCTGAGCCTCTTTTCTTCCACTCTGCATTCTGTCTTCTCACAATCAGAACTAACTCATCCAGGGGCTTGATTGAGGAACCCCCAAAATTGCTTGCCTTGAGAGCAATGTTTTGCTCTTCTCCGGTAGAGCTGGAGCTTGGGTTGCATGTGGATCACTCATGAGCATCTCATGGGTTGAAAGTTTTCCCAAGAATGCCGTAGGAGATAGCGTTCTCACTTCTCCACTGTTTGATACATAGGTGATGATGTCGCGGTACTCTTGTCTTGGCAATATCCGAAGCATTTTCCTGCAAACATCTTCATCGGACAATTTGCAACCAAGCCCCTTGAGCTCATTGACTATTGGGTTAAGACGAGAAAACATTTCATTTGCAGATTCAGAAGGAAGAATTCTAAACTGGTCAAAGCGTTCTCTAACTACTGCCAACTTCTCTTCCTCAACGGTGGAGGTACCCTCGTGTATCTCTATCCAGGTAGTCCAAACCTCATGAGCCGTCTCTAGATTGCTAACCCGGTCAAAGGCCTCCATGCTAAGCCCAGCTTAAATTGCATTGACTGTCTTGGCATCTAATTCCAACTTCTCAATTTGAGCTACTGTGGGTTGTGTATCCTTATCTATAGTGAAGCCTAGTGGTGATTCCACGACCTTCCACACATCAAATCCTAGAGACTTAAGGTGCCTAGTCATACGGTTCTTCCAGTAAGCAAAATTTGTGCCAGTGAACAGTGGGATTCTATTAGCAGCAACACTACCCCCGTCGGTCATCTCTAAACGGTGAAGCTACACTAGAGATCCTGCTCTGATACCAATTGAACGGATCCTAAACCGAGAGGGGGTGAATCGGGCTTTTCAAATTTTAGACTAACTTGTTGTAGTTGAACAATTAGCAAATTTGTTACCCAACTACCACTTGATGCCCTACAATTCTACTCACGTGCTATCAGAAGCAATTAGAACAAGAGCACAAGTACTTCGTCTACTAGGAGGCTCGAAGGCTCGCACAAGCAATCGTCACAAGGTATGCAATATGAGTAGCTCAAAGGTAAAGGAGTCGGAGACGCAAACCAGATGTTTTACCGATATTCGGCGCACACCGAGTTGTGCACCTACTCACCGTTAGGGAAGCTTCACAAGTGAAGCCGAGACTTGTTCGTCCCAAACCCCCAATCCACTGTGGTAGCTCCTTTACCAGAGAACTGGACGAGACGAGTTCCAAACCCCTCACAAGTAGGTGAGTTCTCCCACACTTGGAAGCTCCTCACGAACCCGGTACCCACGCCTCCAACGGATGAAGACGCTGCACTTCCCGTGTGGAAGTGACCCCCAACCGAGTTGGAGGGTTTTCCCTCGCCTCCAACGAATGAAGACGATTGCCGCCTCACAAGACGGACCTCCCTCGCCTTCACGAAGAAGACGATGCACCCTCACGAACAAGGTGACCCCGGACGCCCGAGGGTTTGTAGTCGAAGTAGAGTTAGTGAAGCGGAAACGGACTCGGTGAAGGCTCAACGGTGGCATGACCAAGACTTGGCGGTGGAACACAAACTCCGACAAAGAGGACCCAAGAAGCACACGGAGAACACCAAGACTCACCGCCTCCTCATGCCCATGGTGGCCAAGCTTCCACCTATGGGTGAGGGAACTCCAAGGGGTGGTGGAGAAGAGGTAGGGGGACTCCTTCTTCTCCCTCTCTCTCTGTCACTCTCTCAAAAGCACATGGGGACTAGGGATTCCACCATGGGAGAGGCTCTCAAGCTCTAGGGTAAAAGGGTGGCTGCAAATGAACTCTCTCTCTCAGTTTCCCCCGTGGGTCTCACCCCCTATTTATAGCCCTCACTCGAAACCCTAGATCAAGGCTCAAATGGATGGTCTGGATTAATTCAGCCCGAGCTGGCTAGCTCCGTCGGACCCGGTCCGGCCAGCTCAGGGCATCCGGTTGCTTTGGATTTGGGCTTCATCGGACTCAGTCCGAAGACCTTCGGACCCGGTTCGATCGGCTTGTGAATTAGGGTTTACTAACCGTCGCCACTGCCATCGGACCAGGTCCGACCAGGTCCAGAGCCGCCCCACGACCAATACTTAGAAAATTTTCGGGTTCTCTCTCTCTCTCTTCGAACCCGGTCCGGCCGCACCGAACTCAGTCCGACCAGGCCACCTCTGGGAATCCAGGACTTAGCCAATTTTTGTGGGCTTGCTCATCGAACCCGGTCCGACAGCTGTCGGACCCAGTCCGGCCAGGTCCAGAAGCGAACTGGCCAGGGAATTAGCCAAAATTCCACAACTCCAGCCATCGGACGGTCCGACGCCATCGGACCCAGTCCGATGGGACCAATCTTTGAAGCCCCTTCGGCTTCCCCTTTCTCTCTTTCTCCGGACGTCATACCTAGGTCTTTGGATCACCTTTGTCGATATGTGGACTCGGAGGGAGGTTTCAGAGGACTTGGCGGGAAGTTTTGCGCCACCAGTGAAATATCTGGCTTTGGATACTTAGGGGCTACGAAACCCTAGGACAGGTGGACTACCGGAACCCTCTCGAACTCGACAGTTACAAAGCGGACACTCCGAAGACTTCGACTCTAAGTAAACTACCCCCGATACCGAATATTCTCTCTAAAGCTTAGGATAGGCGGCCTTAGGTTCCTTCAGGCCAGCTCAGGGCATTCGGTTGCTTTGGATTTGGGCTTCATCGGACTCAGTCCGAAGACCTTCGGTCCCGGTTCGATTGGCTTGGGAATTAGAGTTTACTAGCCGCCGTCGCTGCCGTCGGACCAGGTCCGACCAGGTCCAGAGCCGCCCCGCGACCAATACTTAAAAAATTTTTGGGTTCTCTCTCTCTCTCTCTCTTCGAACCCGGTCCGGCCGCACCGGACTCAGTCCGACCAGGCCACCTCTAGGAATCCAGGACTTAGCCAATTTTTGTGGGCTTTCTCATCGGACCCGGTCCGACAGCCGTCGGACCCAGTCCGGCCAGGTCCAGAGGCGAACCGGCCAAGGACTTAGCCAAAATTCCACAACTCCAGCCGTCGGACCCGGTCCGACGCCATCGGACCTAGTCCGATGGGACCAATCTTTGCAGCCCCTTTGGCTTCCCCTTTCTCTCTTTCTCCCGACATCATACCTAGGTCTTTGGATCACCTTTGTCGATATGTGGACTCGGAGGGAGGTTTCAGAGGACTTGGCGGGAAGTTTTGCGCCACCAGTGAAATATCTGGCTTTGGATACTTAGGGGCTACGAAACCCTAGGACAGGTGGACTACCGGAACCCTCTCGAACTCGACAGTTACAAAGCGGACACTCCGAAGACTTCGACTCTAAGTAAACTACCCCCGATACCGAATATTCTCTCTAAAGCTTAGGATAGGATAAGGAAGCTGACTCGAAGTGCTAAGTGGGACCTAGTCACCAGTGAGTGATTTTCCCCTAATACCGGACTCGGTCTTGCCAACACGCACACAAATAAAAGAGAAGAACTAGCAAATAAATATCCTTAATCTTGTGCGGTCTTGAGTCCATGTGTCATCAATCCCCAAAACCAAAACTGTGCCAAGGGCACATGGTCTTACAGTTGCCTTCGGAACTACAATCCCAAGAGAGGAAGCACTGTCCGGACTACGGTGTGGCGTTTCTTCATGTGTTGGAGACCGCCGTCGTTGTGGTAGAAGGGTTGCGAGGAGCTTCCGCGTGTGTCATTTGGTTCTTTGGAACTTAGTTGCTAGGAGGCTTCACTAGGGCTCCATCGGACACCGTCCGATCGCCCGGTCACAGGGGTGGCCTGGGAACTGTCTCAGCCATCGGACGCGCCCATCAGACGCGTCCAACAGAGAGGGGTGTTTTTGTGCTTTCAAGGACTTAGTCGCAATGGAGTTGCCTGACGATGTTTCCTGCCATCGAACGCGTCCGATAAACCCATCGGACGCGTCCAACAAAGTGAGTTGCAAACAGGACGTCTAGGACTTGGTCGCATTTCGGCTTCTTGCCGTGGAGCCGACGAATCGGACTCTTTCGATGCGCTTCGGACAATGACCGATGGGCCTAAACATTTCAGGCCACGACTCCCTCAAACCCACACCCTCTGTCGGACGTCACACCCAAGGTTTTGAATATTTTGGCACTTTGTGGCTAAGGTGTAACCTGGGAAGGTTCAGGCAGGAAGTTTCGCGCCCGCATATATTTTTGGCTTTCGGACGACTTAGCTGCTACGAAACCCCGGACAGCTGGACCCCAGAAGCCTCTCGAACCAAGACAAGTGTACTCTCTTGAAACCTTCTCGCTCACCAACCCTACCTAACGACACCGAAAGCCACTCGAACCCTAACAACCCCAAGACGGATAGACTCAGGTACTGTGCTTTTGTGGGACCCTACAACCAGAGAAGAGAGCCATTGGTGGGCTGGGCCTAGTCTACACACACGCAAGAAAAATAGAAGAAATAGCAAAATGTCCTTAGTCTTGGCGTCCAACTATGGTCCAGGTGCTATCAATTACCAAAACCATTAAACCCTTGGGAGCTTGCAGGAGGGGAGCTCCGTGGCCGCTTCTCACTCATCCTTCTCCGTTATGGTGAGTCTCGATCATAAGGAAAATATTTTGAAGAGGTGTAACAACCTCGGCCTAAAATGATTGCGAGAATATTTCACATAAAACAGAAAGAATTTGTAGGCGATGTTAAGTTGGGCATCGTTTTTGGGAAGCCCCGTGCAGGTTCGTTATTCCTCTCTTTTATATCATGGAATGTTTCCAACCCATTTTCCTCCGTTCACCTGTTTTTCCTTTTAATTTGCAGTAATTAGCTGCACTGAATTCCAAAAAAGGGGACTTCCTCGTTCACATAACATAATATTGTTGGTAATGGAGAAGGAAGCAACTCCTGAAATGATAGACTCTTTTATTTCAGCGAAAATACCAGACCCTCTTTAGTAGATGATTTCATGATTCATGGCCCATGTGGTGAACTAAATCCTTCTGCTCACTGCATGACCGAAGAGAAATGTTCTAAACGATATCCAAAGGAATTTCACAATGAGACTACATTTGATGCATTATTATATCCTATATATCGTCATTGTCCTGGTGGCAGGTTTATCCAAAGAGGAAAGCTTAAGCTCGATAATAGATGTGTTGTTCCATACAATCCATATTTACTGAAAAAAATTCCAGGCAAATATTAATGTCGAGTGGTGTGTTGGGTCATATCTTATTAAGGGTCTTGTCGTCTTCTGACCATGCATCAGTCAGTATGCGTGCTTCCCCTACCGCATATAAGATCAGCCAGTATGCGTGCTTCCCCTACGCCTAAGCATGCCCTCTGACACGTAAGCACGCCACGCTGTGAACATCAGAGATTGAGAGGCATAATGTGCCATGCACTACCGTGGCACCTGCCTGCTGGGTATATTACACATTTACACCCACTTTCCCTGTACCTTCGTCCTCTCTTTCCCTTCCTCGCTTCGCCTGTTCTTCACAACGTAAGAAATTCATCTTCGATCAGATTCACAGCCTATATAAAGCTTAATCCTATCAATGTGGTGCCCGACTCTTTCCCAACGCATGCGTACGAACCGGTTAACTTCAACACGTTAAATAATAGAGTTGATAATATCAGGTAAGGTAAACATGCTTTCCCAGATAGATTACTCCCTCACGTACGCTGTATTCTATATGCAGCCTATTGCCATCCCTAAACTTTCTTACAGAATTATGATTCATTGGACGTCTTTTCTTTCCAGCACACAAAACGTTAACATCAATCAATAACAAGGATACTAACACTTACACACTTATCAAGCCGCGTCATGAAAATTTCACTATGGACACACCATGCTACTGAATTTGATGCACATGCGCTTATCAAAGATACTAAAAACTATCAGGTGCAGCCAAATGGTTCGTCAACGTTGTATTGCCAGAAATCGGAGCTCTACAAAATCGGTAAAAAGAAAAAGGACATACTCTATCTGACCATGACTACAACCATGAACCTGTATAGTCCTTTTTTCATAATAGCCATGACATATGTGCCGTTTCTGGTTTCTACTACAGATTACCGTGGAAAATATGCCCATTGTTCAAAGGATAGAAGTATCACCATTATTACCTTTGAGCTGCTGTTTGATGCTCTTTGAACAGACTAAAATTCAAAAACCGACGATCGTAAATGTAAAAACTGCAAGTAGTAGGAACCGAGGACGGCTATGAGGGGGGGGGGCGAAGGCGGTGGATCCTCGCCTCGGTCGGGCTGGACCCCGCCGCCAGGTACCGCCTATGGCTGGACGCCGCCGCCGGGTGCCGCCTGCTGCTGGACGGGGGCCGCCTGCTGCTGGACGCCGCCGCCGGGGGCCGCCTGCTGCTGGACGGGGGCCGCCTGCTGCTGGACATTGATATTTGGAGCGACGGCCGCAGCACCAGCTGCCTCCGCTCAATGGGCGGACTGGCCTCCAGCCCTTGCATCTGCAGCGGCTGCCCCTGCCGCTAGGGCAGTAACCATCCCAAGGTGTTTTGCAGCCTTTGCTGCTGCCACATAGGATTTAACCATTCCATCCTCCCCATCCACAGCCTTGTTGCAGTTCAAGACGTGCAGCGTGCAGATGTCGCCTCCAATTCTTGTCCATAAGTGGGAGTCTGAAGTAAACGAGAATATGATCTCTTCGCGGGGCCAAGTTTGGGTTCATTTGTAGACATGCCTCGCTGAACCGAACCCTCCAGCGCTTTCTGATTGCTCCACACAGCTGCTCACATTCCAGTTCAACAAATGGGACAGGCTTTATGACATTAACTCTTGTTTCTTGGGCTCTCTCGTTATAAACATCCCAGAAGCCCCCTTCAGCAACAGCATTGGCTTGATTGCAAACTGCATCAAATTCCTGCAGAGTAATAATAAGTAGTTGACTATTTGATTATGGAAGCCTGAGGAACCAGATTAATGAATAACTAACAGGTTAGAGATGTACATCGTCAGTGCACACAATCATATGGAGGTTTTGGTAGTACCGATCATGCAGTTGGATGAGGGCGTTCTAAATGAGGTCCTTGTTCATGAGCATCACCGTGATTACCCTGTTGAGCTGCTTTGTTTGGGAGTTGAGGCTGATCCGTAGCCAGGGTTTGTCGAGCAAGGTTAAGGTCGGCCAGAGTTCGGATTCCATGAATGGCAACGTCCTACGAGATTCAAAGGATGAATTGGAGTTGAAATTCGTATGAAGAAACGAAATCAGCGATCGATCCAACAAAAAAAACCCTCTCGACGAGGCCATCACGCGGCGCCTCTATCCCAGCGGTTCGCCAGATCTCACTAGCGTGGTCACGCGCAAGGCGATGCAGATCTTTCGAGCGAAGAAAGAAATCGCACCACAAAAAATCGCAAAAAAAGCACCATGGGGAAGATGGCGGAAGATGGGAGTACTAACGTTGAGTTCAGCAAGAGCCGGAGCCGCCGCCGAGCTCCGAGCCGCCGCCGAGCTCCCTTACGAGAGCAAGTCGATGGCGGCTCCGGCTCTTGCTGAACTCAACGTTAGTACTCCCATCTTCCGCCATCTTCCCCATGGTGCTTTTTTTGCGATTTTTTGTGGTGCGATTTCTTTCTTCGCTCGAAAGATCTGCATCGCCTTGCGCGTGACCACGCTAGTGAGATCTGGCGAACCGCTGGGATAGAGGCGCCGCGTGATGGCCTCGTCGAGAGGGTTTTTTTTGTTGGATCGATCGCTGATTTCGTTTCTTCATACGAATTTCAACTCCAATTCATCCTTTGAATCTCGTAGGACGTTGCCATTCATGGAATCCGAACTCTGGCCGACCTTAACCTTGCTCGACAAACCCTGGCTACGGATCAGCCTCAACTCCCAAACAAAGCAGCTCAACAGGGTAATCACGGTGATGCTCATGAACAAGGACCTCATTTAGAACGCCCTCATCCAACTGCATGATCGGTACTACCAAAACCTCCATATGATTGTGTGCACTGACGATGTACATCTCTAACCTGTTAGTTATTCATTAATCTGGTTCCTCAGGCTTCCATAATCAAATAGTCAACTACTTATTATTACTCTGCAGGAATTTGATGCAGTTTGCAATCAAGCCAATGCTGTTGCTGAAGGGGGCTTCTGGGATGTTTATAACGAGAGAGCCCAAGAAACAAGAGTTAATGTCATAAAGCCTGTCCCATTTGTTGAACTGGAATGTGAGCAGCTGTGTGGAGCAATCAGAAAGCGCTGGAGGGTTCGGTTCAGCGAGGCATGTCTACAAATGAACCCAAACTTGGCCCCGCGAAGAGATCATATTCTCGTTTACTTCAGACTCCCACTTATGGACAAGAATTGGAGGCGACATCTGCACGCTGCACGTCTTGAACTGCAACAAGGCTGTGGATGGGGAGGATGGAATGGTTAAATCCTATGTGGCAGCAGCAAAGGCTGCAAAACACCTTGGGATGGTTACTGCCCTAGCGGCAGGGGCAGCCGCTGCAGATGCAAGGGCTGGAGGCCAGTCCGCCCATTGAGCGGAGGCAGCTGGTGCTGCGGCCGTCGCTCCAAATATCAATGTCCAGCAACAGGCGGCCCCCGTCCAGCAGCAGGCGGCCCCCGGCGGCGGCGTCCAGCAGCAGGCGGCCCCCGTCCAGCAGCAGGCGGCCCCCGGCGGCGGCGTCCAGCCATAGGCGGTACCTGGCGGCGGGGTCCAGCCCGACCGAGGCGAGGATCCACCGCCTTCGCCCCCCCCCCTCATAGCCGTCCTCGGTTCCTACTACTTGCAGTTTTTACATTTACGATCGTCGGTTTTTGAATTTTAGTCTGTTCAAAGAGCATCAAACAGCAGCTCAAAGGTAATAATGGTGATACTTCTATCCTTTGAACAATGGGCATATTTTCCACGGTAATCTGTAGTAGAAACCAGAAACGGCACATATGTCATGGCTATTATGAAAAAAGGACTATACAGGTTCATGGTTGTAGTCATGGTCAGATAGAGTATGTCCTTTTTCTTTTTACCGATTTTGTAGAGCTCCGATTTCTGGCAATACAACGTTGACGAACCATTTGGCTGCACCTGATAGTTTTTAGTATCTTTGATAAGCGCATGTGCATCAAATTCAGTAGCATGGTGTGTCCATAGTGAAATTTTCATGACGCGGCTTGATAAGTGTGTAAGTGTTAGTATCCTTGTTATTGATTGATGTTAACGTTTTGTGTGCTGGAAAGAAAAGACGTCCAATGAATCATAATTCTGTAAGAAAGTTTAGGGATGGCAATAGGCTGCATATAGAATACAGCGTACGTGAGGGAGTAATCTATCTGGGAAAGCATGTTTACCTTACCTGATATTATCAACTCTATTATTTAACGTGTTGAAGTTAACCGGTTCGTACGCATGCGTTGGGAAAGAGTCGGGCACCACATTGATAGGATTAAGCTTTATATAGGCTGTGAATCTGATCGAAGATGAATTTCTAAAGTTTAGGGATGGCAATAGGCTGCATATAGAATACAGCGTACGTGAGGGAGTAATCTATCTGGGAAAGCATGCTTACCTTACCTGATATTGTCAACTCTATTATTTAACGTGTTGAAGTTAACCGGTTCGTACGCATGCGTTGGGAAAGAGTCAGGCACCACATTGATAGGATTAAGCTTTATATAGGCTGTGAATCTGATCGAAGATGAATTTCTTACGTTGTGAAGAACAGGCGAAGCGAGGAAGGGAAAGAGAGGACGAAGGTACAGGGAAAGTGGGTGTAAATGTGTAATATACCCAGCAGGCAGGTGCCACGGTAGTGCATGGCACATTATGCCTCTCAATCTCTGATGTTCACAGCGTGGCGTGCTTACGTGTCAGAGGGCATGCTTAGGCGTAGGGGAAGCACGCATACTGGCTGATCTTATATGCGGTAGGGGAAGCACGCATACTGACTGATGCATGGTCAGAAGACGACAAGACCCTTAATAAGATATGACCCAACACACCACTCGACATTAATATTTGCCTGGAATTTTTTTCAGTAAATATGGATTGTATGGAACAACACATCTATTATCGAGCTTAAGCTTTCCTCTTTAGATAAACCTGCCACCAGGACAACGACGATATATAGGATATAATAATGCATCAAATGTAGTCTCATTGTGAAATTCCCTTGGATATCGTTTAGAACATTTCTCTCCGGTCATGCAGTGAGCAGAAGGATTTAGTTCACCACATGGGCCATCAATCATGAAATCATCTACTAAAGAGGGTCTGGTATTTTCGCTGAAATAAAAGAGTCTATCATTTCAGGAGTTGCTTCCTTCTCCATTACCAACCATATTATGTTACTAGCGGAATGCACGCGCTACGCGCGTGAGCTAACCCGCTCCATATTTTGCACCTTCTGTATGCTGTCGATGTACCATTGTTCTGTATGGTTTCCGTATGGACCTTTTCTGTTGTTTTCTATTTTACTTTCCTAAATAACATCTTTGGTTCAGTCTTGGTATTGACAGCATATGGGTATAGAATGAATGTTACAGGCAAGAAAAAAAAACGGAAGTAGAACAGGAACCATAGGAGGCTTCCGTTGGCCAGCTACAAAGTTTGCTAGAGGCAGATAGTAGCGCCTCAAAAATTGCAGTACAATCAGCTGCATACCTTTGTGGCAGATTATAAAAGATAGTGAGGAAGGTAACGGCCAGACTCGCTTTCTGATGAGCTACTGTAAATACTCTTGCGTTATTAACCTATTGAGTGTAGCCATGCGAAGGTTATTGCTGTCGGTTGAAAGCCATGTGAGCTTGATGAGCTTGGACATGAGACTGAGTTCCCAAAATATTAATATATAGTATATCAGAAGACCAACATCCACTTCTTTTTTTTTTGCTGGCAGAGTACAATGTATTATAGAAGCAAGATAAATTTGTATATGGAGCAATAGGACCTGGGACAATAGTATTACAGTCATCAAACATAATTATGTTTCATAAGTGAGAATGGTAGCTGCGTAACATAAATGTTGTAAATATTAGAAGGGCTGTATAAGGCAGATGATATGTTATAAAACATGGCTTACTTGGAGGCAGTGTTCGAAAACATTAATATACTCCCTCCGTTCGTATTTACAGGTCGTTCTAAGCTCGCTCATTTTCGTCCATTTATAAGTCGTTCCTATATCCAACGGTTCAATCCATTTTTCCTTGTCCTAAATTGCCCCTGCATGCAGAACCCACTCGTCTTCGCCCAAAG